>PVIU01002687.1:138802-164886 GCA_004026605.1 Ondatra zibethicus | reverse complement strand
CCGTGGGACAAAGGAGGCCCCCTAGCAGGGGACTCGCCCTTCCCCCAAGGCCTCAGCCCCGGTGGGCCGAGCTCAGGTGCAGCCGGGACAGGGTCCAGATGAATCCGCGGAAGCTGGTTGGGCGAGGATCCCGGTCCCAAAAGCAGGCCTACTGAGGGTTGCCAGCTCCTCTCTGCTCGGCTCCGTGGGACAAAAAAAAGCGGTAGTTAATTTTTTGACCCCCCCAAGCCATATTGAATGTAGTATTTCTTTTTCTTGTTTTAAAACAAGGTCTCTAGTTCAGACTAGCTAGAATTCTCTGTGTAGCTAAGAATGACTTTGATCATCTTCCTCCCCCTCCTGAGTTGCTGGGACTACACGTGTGGGCTTTTGTGCCCAGCGTCTGTAGTGTTGAGCACATTGTCCATGCTGTATCAGCTGAGCTGCCTCTGTAGTCCTAGGGTGCCTTGTTTCTCCCATTTCCTCTATCTTATCTCTGAAGATCTTGGTTCTGATCACATTAAAAACATAAGTCATCCCATTTAAATGACTAAATAGCTTTTTAATCTTTGGACCTCATGTTCTGGTGGTTCTAGGTGTGACTGTCAACATCACAGTTCCCATATTTCATTCTCCGTGCAAGCGTGTGGAACCAGGAGAGCCTTGAGCACAGGCGCAGCGGGGTCTTGGATGCCACGATTGCTGCTGAAGAAGTGTCAGGAACAAAATCCCAAAAGTAGCGCATCACTTTGTCCATCTCCGTGACAGTCAGTATGGCTGCGCTGTTTGCTGAAAGGGGGAAGGGACACATAATCCCCCCACTCCAAGTCTCATTTAGCATTTCTTTTCTTTTTTTTTTATTGCTTTTTATTCATTGACTTCTACATTTTTCTCTGCTCCCCTCCCTGCCTCTTCCCTCCCCTTCAAGGTCCCTATGCTCCCAATTTACTCAGGAGATCTTGTCTTTTTCTACTTCCCTCATTTAGCATTTCTTTCAGCCTGGTGAAGCTGAGGGGGAGAAACAAGCTCTCTCCTCTCTCTCTCTCTTTCTTCCCTCTCTTAAATCAGTTTGAATAGCTTTGTGTAGATGAGAAACAGCCTCAGCAGCAGGGGTAATCACAAGGCTGATTTTAGGCTTCGAGAGAAACATCCTGCACACATGTACACACACTCCCAAACGTACTAAAAGGCCTGAATAAGTGCCCTTAGAAGCATTCCATTTTCTTTTTTTGTTCAATTTACATATATGTACTCCTTACATAGATGACCAGCCTTCTGGGACTGGAGAGGACATGGAAAAAGAGAAGCCCCTAACATGGCTTGGAACATTTGTAACTTTGTGCTGGGTTAGCCTGGTACACCCCGGCTCCCTGTCCAAGGACTGGCCTGTTCTCACACCTGTCTTACACACACACAAGGTTTGAGTGTGTCCCTCTCCAGCCGCCCTTAGAGCCTTCAGTAAACATGTACATCTCTAACAAGTCAAAGCAGGGTCTTTTCCAATCAACTTAACTTATATCAAATGTGTTCTTTTATATAGTTTTCTAATGTGTGTGCAGCTCAAGCAATAATAATGCACAGACAACCTGTAATTTAGTAGAGCCCAAAACTTATTACACCTCATTCACTTAACTTCAGAAACAAAACAATTGTACAAAAAGCTGTATTAATTACCTGGGAAGAGGGAAAGGGGCTGATTGCTTCCCTATTTAGCTTTTTGTTGCTGTAATAAACCATTCTGACCAAAGCAACTTGAGGGCAACCAGAGCAGAAGCCCAAGGCAGGGACCAGGAGGAACACAGCTAGATGGCTCCATCGCTGACTTTTTTTTTTTTTTTTTTTTTTACAGAGCCCAGGCTCCCTTGCCAGGCTCCCTTTCCAGGGATGGTACTACCCATACTGAGTTGGTCTGTCCTGCACCAATTAATAATCAAGGCAGTCCCTCAGAGACTTGTCCACAGGCCAGTTTGACAAAGACAAGTATTCAACAGAGATCTTTTCCTTTTATTCCAGGTGAAACTAGAGCAGTGGTTTTTAACCTTCCTAATTCTGTGACCCTTTAATACAGTTCCTCATGTTGTGCTGACCCCAACCATAACATTACTTTGTGCTACTTCATAACTGTAATTTTGCCCCTGTTATGAATTGCAGTGTAAATATCTGATACACAGGATATCTGATATGTGATTCCTGTGAAAAGGTCGCTCAACCCCCAGGTTGAGAACCACTGTTCTAGACTGTCAAAGGACAGTTATGCTGACGAGGGCAATCTCAAACTTAAGGTTTGATATTTCTAGGTATAGCTTAATCAACGCATGGCTGTGCCACACAGCCAAAAGTATAACAGCCGACAGAAACATCCTTTTGGCTAACTTCTGTTTCACCTAAGCAGGGTTTTTGCAGTGGCTCAAATCAAATGCTGCCAAACTCTGTTATGACCCAAAAGCAAATATGCCCACAGGAGTCTAACCATAAAACAACAAATCATACCTGCCCACAACATACCATGGATAGACAGCACACGGAGCTCCAGGAGGAGGAAGCACACATTTTCCAAAGGCATGTTCTTAGGCAGTGTAGCACCTGAAATGTCTGCTTCCTTCCTGGAATGACCTGATCTTCACAGCCAGCCTCAGGATTACTCACACACTACATTCTTTGTTACTGTCCTGATAAAAGACCTTTTAAATATTGTCATTGCATCCTGTAGGAATTAAAAAAAAATCAGAGGGGCAAGGGAGTAAAAGTGAAGACAGATTGTCCTGCTTAGTGAGGTGCTCTGTAAGGTTAGGCCATGGGGGCAAAAACCAACTTGGTTTTTGACTCAGGAATCCAAACCCTAAAACACCCTCTGCAGGTCCCTCCAACCCTTACCCATTACTAGTTATGTTTTGATACTATTAAAAGTGACTTTCAAAAAAATAAGTGACTTTCAGATATGAATGTTTAAACCTTATTTAGGATGGTCTGTTTTAATGATCTTATTTCCCAGGAATATCTCCAGATATATGGTTTTTCCTTTTATACCCTTTACTCCTTTTTGGCGTTATTGAGACAAAGTAACATTCTGTAGCCTCAGCTTTTCTTGAACTCAACAATACAAAACAGGCTGGCCTTGAACTTTCAGAGATCCACCCACCTCTGCCTCCCTAATGCTGGGATTAAAGGCATAGCCACAATGCCTGGCCTTACTTTTTTTTTTCTTTTATTAGCTTGTGTTTGTTGTTCAAGATAATGGGCCCCTTTGCTGCTGTATACACACACACACACATATAAAATGAACCTTGATCTTAGAGCCTTCCTGGAGTACTTAACACTGACAGTTCCTTCTCCCTATATCTCTCAGTAGAGCTTCCAATTGTGGCTCCCATTCATTTTAAACATGAACCCAGGTAATTCTGCAACCTGGAAGCTATACCTTCTCACAAACACGTAAGTGCTGGCCAGCTGGCGGTGGGTGGTGAACCAAGTAGCTTGGCTTTTGTTTCGTGTAGTCGAGGATGACCTTGGAATACTGATCCTCCTGCCTCTACCTTCTGAGTGCTGGGATTATGAACATGTTCAATCAAGTTGGTTTATGCACAATGGGGATTTGAACCCCAGGTCTTATGTCTGTTGGGCCAGTGTACTACCAATTTAGCTACATTTCCTACCACTGGGTTTACTTTTCTAAATTGATCATCTGATGCCATTTGATCATTCACAGAACTAATCCTAGTTTTTATAAACCAGACTAACTTGTTTTAAGATGGAAGTGGCTGACTATCATGATGAGTAATTTCTTTCATCAAGAGAAGTGGATAGATAACTTGAGAGTGATATGTTCATTTATAGGTTAGCAGTGACTAGGGAATTTGGTCATAATTGACCCAAAATATGTTATTTATCATTTTTAATTATTGGGAAGATATGCAGCAGTTCTTTAACAAAATTAATAAAAGTTCTTAAAACATAGCATTACAGTTTTCCCAATAGGCATAAATTTAAAATATTATCTCCCAGCATTTGCCTAGAAAAATCTTCTTAAAAATCTTTACAATATGACTAGAGAGATGAGTCAGTGAGTGGTTAAGAGCACTGACTGTTCTTGCAGAGGACCCAGGTTCAGTTCCCAGTACCCACACGGCAACTCACAACCATTTATAACTCCAGTTCCAGGGGATCTGGTACCCTCCTCTGAACTCCCCAAAATACCAGGCACCATGTGGCACATACACATGCAGGCAAAACATTCATACCGACTCCAAAGGAAAATGTAAAATATCTTTACAGTTATATATTTGCTAATATTAAATTAGCATTGACTGTATCATTATATTATATATAATATTAATATAGCATTGACTAAAATCACCTCAGCTGCCGAATAAAATGTTACATAGATTGTCTTTGATAACTGAGGAGCTGGTAAATGCTTGTATTACTAACTGTTCAGAAGCCTGAGCCAGGAGGATTGCTTAAGGCCAGGAATTTGAGGCCAGCCTTACAATATAATAAGACAAAATTTTTTTAAATAGAGGAAAAAGAAAAGAATAAGGAGAAAAGAAAGTGTAACTTTTCAGTCTAGTGTAATTTCCAGTTTGACTCATAGCAAGGAAGGGGAATTGGGCCGCTTTCATTTGAGTCAACAAGCTAAAGAGGCGGAACTGGACAGTGCCTTGTTTCCTGGTCTAAAAATATCCTTGGGGCTTGGAAGTTGCTAAAAATCTGGATTTTTTTTTTTGCCCAGTGTCCTCTTCTCTGCTTTTTTTTTTTTTTTTTAAAGAGTCACTCTCTTCTTGTAAATAAGTTGAAATTCTAAAGTTTTAATCATCAAATACAAAGTGGTCGGAGTTAGAAAACATAGCTTATACCATGCTTACTTTGTCTTTCTGTTTAATATAATGCCTAAGGGGGTAAAGATTTGGTTCATGCTCATCTTATGGTTGTCAAAAACGCTAATTTTGTAATGCTTTCCAGGCATGTTTATTTGTGGCTTTGTCTTTCAGTCTGTAACATCATTGAGTTTCCTGATTAGATTTTACCAATCTGTTCCTTGCTGTCTTCCTTTCCTGAGTCCCTCCCTTCCTCCTGGTTTTATTTCCCCATTAGCTTTGTTAGGCCCCTGTATACTTGGAGGAAGCTATGAATGTGTTCTAGGTGAGCACCATTGTGAATTGACAAACGCAGGACATGCAGCCATTTTTTGTCCTTTGTTAGTTTTTTTATGCCAGTAGGTTCCAAGTGTACTCTTTGACATATGTTACATTTAAACAAGGCTGAACCCATGCCTGGAAGCTTGTTTTTCTTGGAGATTTTGATTCATTCCTTTCTTCCTTCTTTCAGATTTATTTGTAAATAAAATAAAATTTAATTTATTAATTGATTTTTAAGGTAGGGTCACTATGTAGACCAGGGTGGCCTTGAACTAACTCATAGAGATCTGCCAGCCTCTGTCTCCTGGGTGCTGGGATTAAAGGGGTGTGCAACACCTTACACACCTTGTGATTTATTTTATTTGTGATTATGTATATGCGTGTGTCAGTTTCGGAGTGTTTGCATGTGAGTGTGGGTTCCCTTGGAGAACCAGACATTCATCAGATCTGTAGTTACAGGCAGTTATAAGCCATCTAGCATGGCTGATGGAGGTTGAATCTGGAGTCCTCTGCAAGAGCGCTCTGTGTTCTGAACTGCTAAGCCATCTCTTCAGCCCTCTTTTGTTTTTGAGATGGGAGCTTATATAGATAGCCCCGGTTGGTCTTGAGACTATTATGTAGCTAGAGATGACCTCGAACTTCTGATCCTCCTGTCTCTGCCTTTCAGATGTAGACCCTGGTTTTATGCAGTACTGGGTATGGGACCTTTGTGTCCACTAAGCAAGTGAACCCCACAGTGAAGCCTTGGCCCATGATCTTGATTCAGAATCTACATGACCCCTTAGTTTCCAGCAGGGCTTGGTAAACAGTAGGCAGTAAATACCTGCTGGGTAAACATCCTCCACCCTGATCAGCTTTAATACAAAGCTGCTGTGTTTAAAAATGACAATTATGGCCAGTCTTCACACACATTCCCTCCAAGCAAAATTATAGCCGTTGACGGCAGCATGGGAATGATAGACATGCTGGGAAGGCCCTCCGGTTAACTTTCGGTGCCTGTGCCATCAAAGCAGGCGCTGGTGGATGGGACTGGAAACAGTTGAGTTCTGTCCATTATCACTGCTTCTTATCCTTTGTTGAAGCGGGACTCTGAACAGAGTTCTTGCTCTCTTCATGAGTCAGGTCATGACTGACTTGGAAGATGGAGTTGATACTACAGGCTAATGGTTTTCGCAGTAGATTGCCTTGAGGCCACGTCTGAATTTCCATCTTTGTGTTATGACTTTCTATAATACTTTGGCCTCATGGGAATTGTTTATCAGCCTGGCACAATCTCAATATTTATTTTTTGGTTTTAATCCTTCCTCTTAAACAGTGGTTCTCAAACTTCCTAATGCTGTGACCCTTTCATATAGTTCCTCATGTTGTGGTGACCCCCCAACCATAAAATTATTTTCATTGCTATTTCATACTGTAATTTTGCTATTGTTATGAATCACAATGTAAATATCTGTGTTTTCCAGTGCCCTTAAATGACCACTATGAAAGAGTTGTTTGATCCCCAAAGGGTCATGACCCTGCAGGTTGAGAACCCCTGCAAAGTACCAACCATGTTTCATGCTTGGTTTGACCTAATCCTGGTATTAGACCATAATAATCTAAGTGTATTTTCTTTTGTGAACATGGATGAGCAATTTCTGGAGGTTTATTTAGCATGGCTCTGACGTGGAAAGAAGCTAAATTCCCAGAGCCTGAAACAGCTATTTAGAAGATTATCGTAGTTCCTAAAAACCCTTAGATGCCTGGCTCAGTAGTTAGCAGCAGGTAAGTGGCATGGTATGTTTTAAGATACTGCCTCCTTGTGTGTTCTTAGGTGATGTGTGAGGCAGCTTCTCTCCTGTTGTTTTGTATCTCTTTTGAATTGTAGTCTGGGTTATGGTGCTGCATTCTTCATGATTGCTTTTACTTGCTTGCGTGCACGTGTGTTTGTGTGTGTGTGTGTGTGAGAGAGAGAGAGAGAGAGAAAGAGAGAATATGTATGTGAATGTCTGTAACTGCATATGTGTGGAGGTCAGAGGATAGCCCTTCAGGGCTTTCTTCTACCCTGTAGGTTTTGGGGATCCAACTCAGATCATCAGGCTTAGAAACCCCCCCCTCACCCCTGGTAACTTTTTGTCTTGAAGATTTCTCTTTGTCCTCACTTGGTCCCCTGTATCTCTGCTGCATTGCTTCTAAATTGCTGTCCCTCAGTTCCTTCAGATCCATTTGTAAGTTACCTCTGGGTTTTTTTCCTTTTTGTTTTTCTCTTTCTGACCTCGTAGTGAAAAAGCTGACTCCCTCTCAGCTAGTGCATTAGTTTTCAATGTCTGAACACCTTCCGACACCCATGGCTTAAAACACTGGTACTTGATGCCTGAAATGAAGGCCTTGGCAAGATATTTCATCCTGAGGTTGCAGGTACCTGCTGGCCTCCTGGTCTGGGATCACATGAGTTTCTGCCTCTGTTTCCATGCGCTTACTGTGAGTCCACACCCACAACACCCCCTTTCCCTTTCTTTTTATAAGAGCAACTGCCACTGGATAATCCGATGACTCAAAATGGTCTCTTGGTCTCAAGATCCTTAACTCTGCTTTGTTGAAAAGGCTGGGTGTCAGTCAGCCTGTGAGTAGCGTGCCCTCCCCATTCCTCTGCACACGGCAGCCTCCCAGGCTTCCATGGCCTTCAGCCTTTCCTCCCCTTGTTCACAGTGCATCCCGCTCCAGACTCCTCACTTCTTGCTCTGTTTCAGCCATCCATGCCCTGGGAGCTGTCCAACTTATCTTCCAGCGCTTCTGAACTCTCCAGTGGCTGAAGGTCACACTCTGAGTCCTATGCTCCCTTCCTCCACAGAGGAAGTCCTCTGCTCCCTCAGCCATTGGTAGAAATGCCCCCTCTCCCCTTGTTCTTCATTCTCTTGCATGCTGCAAATGGTTCTTCTCCTTGCTGGCTGCCCACTTTCCTTTCAGGAAATGGACTGTCCACTGAACTGTTGACTATTCTTTCATTTCTAAAGCACTGCTGTCTCAGGGGTTAGCAGGGGCCTCCTCATAGCATGTCAGGAGGCGGAATGCTGTGATGCTGACTGCTTCATTACTGCAGTAAGGATGTGGTTTTCTCAGTGCCCCACCTCAATTTCTTTATTAGTCAATGGGAATACTGTTAGTACCCATGGAGCTGCTTGAGAGCATTAGTTAAGATGACACACATAAGGTATATCTAGTGATGTCTGGCAAAGGACATCTTATCTGTCATGTGTTAGGTATTCTCCCCTAAATTATGCTTTTATTTTATTGTACTTCTCTTTTTTGATTTAAGACTTACTTTTATTTAGCTGTCCACAGAAGTCAGAGGATGTTGTCAGATCCCCTGGAGTTGGAGTTACAGGCCCTTGTGGGCCATCTAACATGGGTGATGGGAATGGAACCCTAGTGTTCTTCAAGAAGAGCAAGTGTTCTTAACCGCTGAGCCACCTCTCCTGCCCTCAAGCTACCATAGTCTTTTCCGCTGTAGCCTTTGCAGCCTAGTTGACTTCTTTTTAGTCTGTAGATTCTTCCGAGGTTATTTAATTTGGGGGTCATTTAGCCTTAGTATCATCTACATGCGTGAGCTCATTATATATCCATTCTGGATCACTACTCTGGTAATGCACCAGTCTAGTTCCAGCTTCTGCGGTTACCTGCATGGCTCCTAGCTGTGCTTCCAATCCCTTTCTTAGCAACCATGCCATCCTTATAACTGCAGCCAGATTCCCTTCCCCTCAGTCCCTTTGGGAGCACTGTTCACCTGACAGTAAAGCTCTCAGCAGTCAGCCGTGTCTCAGCAGTCAGGAGCCTAGCTGTCAGTGCTGGAGACCTCCCTGTCCAGTGACACTTTGATGTGCCCACTCATGGTATAGTTTCTTCATCACCAATGCTCAACGTTTCCCGTGAGCAGGGCTGGATGTGGGAAGGGTGGTCTACATAAGCTTTTTTTTTTTTTTTTAACAAATCTCTTAATTTTTTTTTACAGTGGAGAAGGAGGGGGGTTCATCAAGTCCCCACTACAAGCTTTGGATAGAGCGCCTAGATGCTTCTTCTTTCTCTTTCCTTTCCCTAAGGTGTTTTTATGGTGTTTTCTTCTTTCTGAAAGGATAACTGGTAAACAAGTTGGATTTATGTCTCATTATGTAGAGGAAAGTAGAAAATGAGCTAATTAAAGAGGGCACAGCATGGTTTTAATTAAATAGTTTTTTAATATATAATTTGGAGTTGTCTCAAGACATAAGGGCAAAGACAAGAAAGACAACCTTAATTATTTTCTAAGTTATAGTTTCTTACAAATTGGAATAAAAGTTTTAGATAAGGATTTTTTCTTAAAGTCTTACTAGCAAGAAATTGCATTTGCTATTAGCTAGATTAGCTAGGTTGTATCTGACTGCAGGTCACAGTAGCTGTATAACGTTGGGGACTTTCTGATGGTTTGTTTAGTGTGACTTGTCTGCACATCACTGCGTCCCTGTGAGCTGCTCTGTGTTTAAGTACAACTTCATTCCCAAATGGGTTTCTGTCTTTAGGGACCACACCCAGGAGGGCCACTCACCCGAGGAATGTAATTGTTTTGACTGTTAATGATGTACAGTGAGCTAATAGATTTCTTCCCACTCTTGAGCATGCTCCCCAGCTCCTCCCTATGTCTCTTTCTCCATCCATGCCATGAATGTCAAACACATTCCTTTGGTAAAAAAAATTTGTCTCCATCATGATGATCTGTTTTTTTTTTTTTCTGAAGTTTCGTTACTTGCAGCTGCAAGTATGTGTCGTTAATGTTTTTGTCTCTAAGACCCAGGCTAATGTCCCTGCACTCTTAGCATCTTGGCATCAGTTTTCTTTTTCCACTTCGTGGGTCCTGAGGATCGTGTTCAGGTAATCAGACTTGGTGGCAGGTGCATTTACCCTCTGAATCACCTCACAGCCCGAAACATACCTCAGAAAGTATGATCGAGGTAAGGCTTACGTGAAACCCGGATTTCTGTTTATTTTTATTTTTTTCTGAATTGAAAGTGAAAGAAAAAAGTCATGTAGTGCTGGGCTTGAGCCCAGGGCTTTCTGTTCGCTGAGCAAGTACTCTCCAACAGACGTCCCTGCGTTCATTGTGAGAGTGCCATTACTCCATACTGACAGCTTTTCGTCACGTGCACAGATCTGTTAACCAAGTCTTGCTGGTGCCTGCCTTTGCTGTGGGAATGAACCTCTTTTCTGAATGGAGTCCTGAAGGTTTGGCTTTGTGATGAAACTGGTTAGCATGGAAGGAGCTGTAGGGGACATCTAGTGCAATGCTACCTCTTTAAAATGACAGAGTTGGGGCCCTGCAGGCTGTCCCAAATGGGGCCTCCCAAAAAGGATCTCCTGACTTAGCTCCCTGCCTGCTCAAGGGAGTGTAACACCTTAGTCAAGGCATTCTGAAGTCTGTCAATTTACTGATTTCCCAACAGATAGAAATTAGGGGCCTGCTTTGCAAACACCACAGAGAATTAAAGCTGCTAGCCTTAAACTGCATATTTTGTGTTGATTTTTCATATTTTGTGTTTGAGAGGATTATAGTACTTTGAGTAATTAACTCATAGAAATGATCCAAGTGGCTATCAATTCTAAGTTATTCCTCTTTTCAGACACATTGAGGCCTTGTGGTACTCCAGAATGATGACTCAATCCTGGTATTTTGGTGATCTGTACACCCATCCTGGTGTTTTGGTGATCCTTGACCCCATCCTGGTGTTTTGGTGGTCTCTAGACCCCATCCTGATATTTTGGTGATATTTGACGCTATCATGGTGCTATGGTGATCTTTGACTCAATCTTGGTATTTGATGTGATCCTGATCCCATCCTGGAGTTATGGTGGCCTATAATATATTTGATGTCAGGTAGGGGATTACCTTTGTGGAGTTTTGGGTTTTAGGAAATTCATACAGAGTTTTAAAAAGTGAGTTTTGAATTATAGTATTGTATCCTTATAATAAATACCTTTTGAAATGACTATGTTTATATGAAGTTAAGGAATTTTACTTTAATTTGTGTATTTAGTCTTGTTCTGTTAGCAAGGTGGATGTTGTCACTTAAAGTTTTTCCTTTTTATTTAAAAGTTTTTATTTTTTGTGTGTATGCAGGTGTATGTGTGTGCACTCAGGTGCTATAGTGCACACATTGAGTTCAGAGAACAACTTTCGGGAATTGGTTTTCTTCTTCAATTGTATGGGTACTAGGGATCAAACTCAGGCCATTGAGATTGGTGGCAAGCATCTTTACCCACTGAACCATCTTGCTGGTCCCTATTTTAATTTTTAAAAGTCCATTTGTTCCTAAGGTTTTTTTGTTTGTTTTTCGAGACGGGATTTTTCTGTGTAGCCTTGGCTGTCTTGGAACTCACTCTTTTTTTTTTTTTGGAACTCACTCTTGTAGACCAGGTTGGCCTCGAACTCACAGAGATCTGCCTGCCTCTGCCTACCTAGTGCTGGGATTAAAGGCGTGTACCACCACACCCAGTGAGTGTTCCTAAGTTTTTAAAGCAGGAAATAGTCATCTTATATTTTGTTTTCCCCTTTGGCATGGAGGTAATTGAGTGTTCACTTTTTGGGTACTTTGCCAAGTCTGAATGTAATCTTACTAAGAAAATCTTACTGTTGCATGACCTTCTTTCTCTCTTTTGTTTTTCTTTTATAGCCAACACATACCTCTTTATGGTACAAGCTCGAGGTATCATGCTGAGAGAGAATGTGAAAACAATTGGACATATGATCAGGCTATATACGAATAAAAACACCACACTCAATGGGACAGGTAAGGCTGTGTCCCCCTTTGTTTACCCTGGGAATTGCCAATCAGTAAACAAACCTTTTAACTTCCAGCTCCTTTACCTGATCATAACTTGCTGTTAAAGATAACTTACCTCCTGCTAAGTGCACCACTACATGATTAGCATCACCTACGAAGTGTACTGCTAAGTGGGTGTCCTCTAAGTGTACCGCTAGGTTGGCATCCCTACTAAGTGTATTCTAGGTTGGCATCCCTACTAAGTGTACCGCTAGGTTGGCATCCCTACTAAGTGTATTCTAGGTTGGCATCCCTACTATGTGTATTCTAGTTTGGCATCCCTACTAAGTGTATTCTAGGTTGACATCCCTACTAAGTGTACCGCTAGGTTGGCATCCCTACTAAGTGTATTCTAGGTTGGCATCCCTACTAAGTGTATTCTAGGTTGACATCCCCTACTAAGTGTTCTGCTAGATTAGTAGGACTGTCATTTAGTTTTGAATGTACCTCTTAGTAATTTTATGACCCTTCAAAGAAACAAAGGCTGTATTTCATGAAACTGGAAATCAGCAACTGCTCTTTGTTGTTTACGATGTTAACTGAAAGTGGACTCTCCTTTAGACTCACACAGGCTAATGTCATTTGACTCATCTAAGGACTTTCTGATGGGAAGTAGTTGGTGCTGGTGGCTTTATTTCCCTGTTGTGGCATATTATGGGATGTCACATTGACAAGATCCATGATATTCCCTAGAGGCACTCTTAATATCTTTGTTTTAAGTAGTTAAACATATTAAAACTCTTTGTGTAACAAAGAGTAAACACACTCGGTTCTCATCACCCCTGCCCCCCCACCAGAAACCCCTGTCTCCCTCCATAGTAGGCTTTAAACTATGTCAGGTGGGTGGGAGTATATGTCTAGAATTTCAAGCTGATACGTGTACTTGTGGAGAATCCATCCTACTCATGTGCCTGGTTTCTTTGTGACTCCCTAGATCTAAGCACTCTTTCTTTTCTTTCATCTTCAAATCTTAATCTCATTTAGAAAGGGTGTCTCAAGGTAACTGGCCTTTTGCAAGTACAGGACACTCTCAGTCACTGGTCTCCTGCCTTAGCTGGTCATATTAAAAGTTTAGAGATGGCCGGAGCTTCTGCAGCCCACGTTAGTTGGAGAAGTTGACTGAGGATTTTCACTGGAAAGTCCATTCAGCTGCAGTGTAAAGTATGTTGAGGTTACTGTATTTGTCTGTGATACTAAGAATTTCATGTATCTTTTTTCCCACTCTGGGATATGAATAAGTTTTATGTGTGGGTGTTGAGTTTGGCTGAGAGCAATGATGACTTGAGCAAGCAGATGTTCCTCATAGCACCCTGCAACAAACAAGGAAATTCTTTCTTCCCCTCTCCCAGCTATGGTTTCAATAAAGATGAAGTGACTGGCGGGGGGATGCTTTCACAAAGAGTTGTTTGCTTTTGTGAGCCTCTTAGAACGTTCCGTGGGAGTCCCTTGCTGATGGGAAATGTATTCTTGGAACGACACACAAGACGTTCTTTTCTGTGTGACGTCTTGCAAGCTGATAACCCGTGGCTGTTGTGGAAGGTCCTAAACACAAACCACAACATGTTTTTCTTTTTCCTCCCCACCCCCCAATCTGCCCTACCATTATTAACTTCTCAGTTAACGTATAGTCCAAAGTGGCTGCCAGGACTCCAGTCAGCCACCTTTCTCCTTGTACTTGGTTCATTGGGGGGTGGGGTAGGGTGGGGACAAAAGATGTCCTCCTCTAAGGAGATGTCACAAAAGTCCCACTGTGTCCCTTTACTGCTCACTGACCAGACTAATTACATGGCTCCAGGGTGACGGGAATGAAGGTGTGAAATGTTCAGCTGTGGTTGCCACCCAAGGGGATGGGGAAATAGAGTCTGTGTTGGCAACATTAAGGCCACCTGCATTTACGCAGCGTTTATTGAGCAATTAGTATAGATTACACTGAGTAGATATGGGGATGCATTGTCAGGGAAACCCTTTAAGTGAGGAGCCTTCCAGGCTTCTGGGAGAGATGGAGGCATGATTACTAAAATGCATCTAATTATTTGTGCAAAGACTTAGATATAATCTGCTATAATTAAAAAAGAGGCCAGTAAAATGTACAAAACTTTAAGTAAGCACTCCAAAAGAACTGATTAATATGTTTTTAATTTAACATGTGAAGGTAAATTGGTCATGATATTTACGTCTATTGTTTCGGGGTTTCAGGACTGTTTCTGGCTTTCTGCACCACCGAGTACAAACAGACTTAGAATACTTCCATGTAGAAACCATGCATTCTCAGAATCAAACGCTGCCTTCCTGAGCAGCCTATGGAACTGACGCAACAAGGTCTAGCTACTGGCCGTGAATAGGTGGTCAGAGCTGTGTGGGGTGGAGACGATGGGTTCATTAGAATGAACTTTGTGCATTTCCTTACTTAATGGGTGCTTCAAGTGAGGCCATCAACCCTGGCCATCTCCCTGTGTTAGTGACAAGCACATCAAAGCTCTAATGGAGTTCCCTGGCACCTTTCAGGGTTTCCTCTTGCAGAAGTGAAGCTGTTGAGAGACGTCCTTTGGTCTCCTTCTTTTCTCTGTTCTTTCCATTTGAAAGTGTGTTGGGACCTGCCTAGCACCTTTTCCTTTGGAGTTTTCCATTTCTCTGGGTGTGGTTCTGGGAGCGGGGAGGCAGGCAGGGCTGCCTGGAGCTCATTTTGTTTCCATCCATTCATTAGATGAAATAATGTCTGCCTCACACAGAAGCTGCGGTGAATCTCAAGAGTGTCTGTCCCACACAACCTCAGGAAACCGTTCAGGGCTTTCCAAGCAGTGGTTGCTCCACGGACGGTGCTCACCCACCGCCTTCACGGGAAGAAAGGTTGCGTGAGGTTTGTCGGCGTTGTTCCCGGAGCCTTAAACCACTCAGACTGCTTTGTCAGCCGTGGCGGGTTTATTTGCAGTCTTTCCTTGGATGCCTTAGGGGCCTTGCTTACGCCGAAGTTAAGGATGACTTTAGCTCAAAGTGATGCTCAGGCTAGCGGTTCCAGCTGTGGTTAGGCTTGGCTGAAGTGGTGACAGATGAAGGGCTTGGGCATCGTGGAGACATTTATAGAGTCTCTTAGTGACTTCTGCCCTTCGTTGTCATTTACAGTGTTGTGGGTGATACTCAAAACTCAAGTGATTGGCCAGTATTATTGCATGTCTTTCAGATGCTTAGAAACTATCGTTTGGTTTTATTAAAACTGGTGAACGTAATGATTGTGTTCTTTTATGAAATATGTAATTAGTCTAGCCCTAGATTACCCACTCTGAGCTTCTTTTTGTTCCCAGACCCCCCTCTAGGGAGTGATGGTTAAATTTGTGTTATAGAAATAACCAGAGAGCTTAAAATGTACAGGAGTTGGATGTAGGTCTGTAGAATCATAGAATGTGGAAGAGGAGAGGCCCAGGTATTAGTGACAAAATTAATCAAGTATGTAGAGTATCCGATTTAAATTAATACACGACATCAAGGAGTTACTTGGTGGGGCTGGAGAAGTAGCTCAATGATTCCTGAGAGCACTTGCTGCTCTTGTAGAGTGGCCAGTTCAGCTCTCAACACCCACATGGGGCAGCTTACAACCTCCTGTAGCTCCAGCTTCAGGGGATCTAATACTCTCTTCTGGCCTCTGCAGGTACCCACTTGGCACTGTATATTCTTTCTTTCTCTCTCTCTCTTTCTTTCTGTCTCTCTCTCACACACACACAAATAGAAAAAATTGGTACAGAAGAAATTTCTGGCGAACTAGACATTGTGGCCATACTCGTCCTCCCAGCATTTAAGATGCTGAGGCAGAAGTGTTGATGCAGCTCCAAGGCCAGCCTGGGCTACATGGTGATTTAAGTTTCAGGCCAGGCCATCCTGACTAGAGTAAGACTTTACCACAGATGACCAAGTAACCTAAAAACAGACAAAAATATTACTTGAGAGCTATATGAGAAATCTAGTGGTTTTCGGCCTTAGTATTATTTTAAAAACTGAGTTTGGGGAACACACAAAGGCAGTGGACCCAGGACAGCCTCGCTTTCCATTTCCAGTGACTGTGCACGGGCAGTATGCAAGAGGTGCTAAGAAAAATGGACGCGATCAAGAACAGTCATTGACAGAGAGCTCAAAAGCCTTCTTTCTGACAGTGTGTGCAGAAGAAAACTGTGAGGAGTGCATGTGCAAGGGGGTGGGTGGGAAAGAGACTGTGTTTTAACCATTGATCTCATATCAAGAAGCAACCTGTATAAAACGCTTTCTTCAGTTTTCAGTTTCGGTAATAATTTCTTATTTTAAGGTAGGAGAGGACTATGATAAAACAGTTTCTGTCACTTGCTCTCTCCTTCAGTTCTCATACTCAGAGAGAACAACCTAGAACTTTACAGTTTATTCTGTGTTTATGTCGGTGTCTCTTCCTCCCTACCTCCCTGGCTAAGCCCCGGGCTTCAGCTTGCTGGATGTGAGCTTAACCACTGAGCTGCACCCCCAAGCTTACTCTACTGCTGCTTGTCACTGCCTGCAGCTGTCCTGCTGCAGAAGGAATGCATTTAGAGCGCATTCTGCTTCCACAACTTCACCCTAGACGTAACACCAGGACTTGGAGTCAAATGTGCAGAGTTCAGAGTATAAATAGTGGCTTCTGTGTTCCTAGAGTCAACTATTTTAATGGCATTGCTGTCCATGTCCACCCCCCACACACACACCTGTGGCATTGCTTGTCCACATCCAGCCCTCTCACAGACACCCACACAGCCATGGCATTGCTTGTCCACGTCACCCCCTCACACACTCACACAGCCATGGCATTGCTTGTCTGTGTTGCCCCCCACCACCACACAGCCATGGCATTGCTTGTCCACGTCACCCCCTCACATACCCACCCACCTGTGGCATTGCTTGTCCGTGTCCCCCCCCATCAGTGGTGTGGCTTGTCCATGTGCCCACCATACCCGTGGCATTGCTTGTTCATGTCCACTCCACACATACCGTGCTCTCACTAAGCTTTCTGCCGGCTATCACTGGGTTTCCCTGGGCTGCCTAGGCCCACAGTGAGCCATGCTCATGAAGGGTTCCGGCCTCCCCTGCGTCTGTTTCTGTTCTCCAGTGTTCCTTTTAGAATATGACTGGAATTCTGATAATTATTGTATGTAGACCAGAAGTTTTGTTTTTTTTCCCCCTTTCTGGAAACTTTGGAATCCTCCCCTCTTCCTCTTTACCTTCCTCCTTTAAGAATCACAATTAATAAAAACTCAGAAACAGATATTGGGGTTCAACCTGAGGACCCAAAAAGCAAAGCAACCAGCTACTGCCTCTTACCTCAACCTCAGTCCAAAATGGCGACCCTGCCTTCAGGAATCTCAGAATGAGACTGAGACTGAGAGCTGTCTCCTCCCGTTTTATAATCCTCTCTAGTTCTGGGATTAAAGGTTTGCACCACTGGGATTAAAGGCATGTACTGCCCGGTTTCTATGGCAACAAGTGTGGCTACTGGGATTAAAGATGTGTGTTACCATTGCCTGGCCTGTAAGGCTGACCAGTGGGGCTGTTTTACTTTCTGATCTTCAGGCAAGCTTTACTTATTAAAATAAAAAGGAAATGCCACTACATCCTTTAATCTGTTTTGTGCTGTCAGGTTTTACAAAGACCCCTCTCTTTGTCTTCTCTTATGGTTTGATTGAAGCCATGACTGTGGGCACTTAGTCCTCTGCTTCTGTGAAGTACCCTTTGTGCTGACTTCTGGGTCATTTGTGCCCCTCCCGTTTCCACTTCTCCTTCTGCCTACTTTCTAGGAGATTGCTTTAATCTGTTATAAACATTTGATATGGTTTAAAAGTTTTTTCATAAACCTATCTGTAGTTTTTAAGAATTCCTTTTGTTTTCTTTCTTTCATTTTTATTGTTATTGTTATTGTTACTACTGCTATTATTATTATTGGTTTTTTCTTGAGGAACTGTCTCTCTACATATTCGGGCTGTCTTGGAATTCACTATGTACACCAGGCTGGCCTCGTACTCACAGAGATCCACCTGCCACTGCCCCCTGAATGCTAAAATTAAAGGCATGTGCCAGCAAGCCCAGTTAGTTTGTTTTTCTAACCATGGATCTGAAATAAGAATCCCTTTCCTGTCAAATGAAAAAGAGAACTTTGGTTATATTTTTATAAGCAGGAAATCTGTTTATTGGTTAGCTAAGAAACCCTAGGTATAAATCCAGGAGTTTGACAAAGACCTGCTGAAACCCGTAGCAGCGGTGCTAATCAAGTATTTGTAGTGGAGACAGAAGGTTTTTTTTTTTTATATTCCCAAACAAAACAAAATTTAAAAGAAAAGCCAAAGATCAAATATAACAAACAAAAGAACAACAACAAAAAAAGAGAGAGAGAGAGAGCGAGAAAGAGAAGAATCTTCTCTTGGAAGCTGTAGTGTTTCCTGTTGAGTCACACAGTTTACTCTTTAGTCTGTTCATCTTTACTTGCAAGTGTTTATGACCAGGAGCCATTGGCCTGGCTTGAGGTCTCTGGCTTCTGCTGCCCCACTGATAACAGGGCTTTCTCTTGGACTCTTCTTGGATAGCCTGTTGTTGTCTTGTGTTGTGGAGGTCCTGCTGTTTTGGAACTTTAGGTTTGTTCCCTTCACATGCTCCAACATAGATGTTGGGGTAGGCCAACTCCTAGCCCTGGTTCTGGGCCTAGGAGGTAGCTGGGTTGGTCCCACCACAGCTTTTCCTCATCGTCGCTACCTGGGCAGGCTGTCCAGCACTGCCTCAGGTAGCTCACCCAGTGCATCCTGCAGCAAGGAGCAGGACCAGTTCTCCTGCTCATAGACCCTCAGATCTGGGACCCCCACACTCACACCACCAGGGCCAGGTCTACTGGTTTACCCAGGTCAGGTGCAGGGCCCTGTCTCCTAATTGCTGTAGGGGACATAAGAGGGTAGGACTCAGCTCTCCTGCTCTCGTGCACGCGGGGCTGGCTCACCTGCACCCGCTACAACAGGGTCAGCTCTAGTGTGCTGCCAATGTGGGGTACAGGGTTTGCTCTCTTGTGTTGTGCTGCAGCTGGTGAGGGGCAGGGCATAGGTGACTCTGGTGCTAGCTCTCTTGTCTGCCACAGATAGCAAGGGCCAAGGGGGCAGGGCATCTTTCCTCACCCATGCCACTGCATTGGTCCTCAGGGCCCCTCACCTAGGCCCAAGAACCTTTTTTTTCTTAAGATTCATTTTTATTTTTGGATTATGAGTATGTGTGTGTATCTGTATGAGCAGATGTGTGTGTATCTGTGTGGGCAGATGTGTGTGTAAGGGCAGGTGCCTTCCACAGGAGAAAGTAGTGCTAGATCCTGTGGAGGTGGATTACAGGTGGTTGTTGAGTTGACCATCGACCGGTGTGAGTGCTGAGAACTGAACTGGTTTCCTTGGCAAGAGCAGTATATGCTCTTAAATTCTCAGCCATCCCTCCAGTCATGTGCAGGCTCTTAATTCACGTTTAGAGCACCAGTCCCTCCCATTGGGCAGAGCAGAATTCCTTAGAGGAGAAGAAATTTATTTTAAAACTATGATCTGCATTTGATTATCCAGATACATTTTTGTAAAACTCCTTGAAGAAATGCGCCTCACTGGACCGCATAGTCCTGTTTTATGTGGAGTATATGTCAGTCTCAGATGCGCTAGGTGAAAGTATAGAGTTTGGCCCCAGAGGGTTTCTGTGATCTTGGTCTGCCCTTGGGCATATTAAATGTGGCAGCTCTATCTCTCCTGTCCCCTGGCTGAGAGTAGTTTTCTTGCCAACTGCTTTCCGGGCTCCTGGGGAATCTTTCCCAGGGGCTTCCCATATCCTGGTGCAGTATGTTTATCGTGCTAGGCTTGCCTGCTCGTTCAGCTGAGGCCTAAGAGGTGTGCTCCTCAGTTCATAGTGAGCATTTCCACGGAGGCCTCTGGGACTCAACCTTCTTTTTTGGACTTCTGTCTCTTCCTTGGCTTTGGATCCAGAGCCTTTGTCCATCTCCTCAGCCAGTGAGGATCCTCAGCAGGACAGTGGGGGACCAGCCTTGACAAAAATACCTTGTCAGGGTAGAGGCGTGGGGATTTAGAAATATAGTAAAGACTATGAAGATGCAAATGAAAATAATAAAACGGAGAAACATAGGATAGTATCAGGAGGTGTAGTAGTGAGGAGCACGGGCCCCTTGTTCCGTCCCGCCCGGCTCCTGTCTGCCTGGCTAGCTTATACCCGAAATAATTACACAGAAACTGTATTCATTTAAAACACTGCCTGGCCCATTATATCTAGCCTCTTCTTGGCTCTCACATCTTGCTTTAACCCATATCTAGTGTATCACTATGGGGTCATGGCTTACCGGGAAGATTCTAACCTATGTCCATCTCAGGCTGGAGCTTCATTGTGTCTGCTTGTCTGTCCTTCTTCCCAGAATTCTGTTCTGTCTACTCCACCCACCTAAGGGCTGCCCTATCAAAAGGCCAAGGCAGTCTCTTTATTAACCAATGAAAGCAACAGAAATACAGAAGGACCTCCTACACCAATTCCTCTTCTCTGTTTAAACAAAAAAGAAGGCTTTAACTTTAACATAGTAAAACTACATATAACAAAACAGTTATCAAGCAAGAACTACAGTTACAATATTTATATCTATTTTATCTTTTGTCATGACAAAGGAAAACTATAATTATCTATCTATTCTTCAACTCCATCAAAGACTCCAGAAGGATATAATATTACCTAAGTAAACAAGAAGTAAGCAACTTCCAAAACTCTAGAAATGACAGAGACATCTTGCTGCCTGTACAGTCACTCAAAGTTCTTCTGTACCGTTGGGGCATCCCTCTTTAGCCTACAGGTCCACAGTATCCAGCAGACATTTCCATGAAGCAGGAAAATTCAAAGACAGTTCAGTCACTTTCTTTTGTATTCTGCAGAATGTCTTGCAGACTCTTTCATGAAGCAGGAACCCTGAAGGATCATCTCACCTTTAGGCAAGTTCAGCAGTCCTCTCTCTGTGGGTTCTTCATGTCTACTTTATGCAACAGTCCAGGCAAGAGCAATTTCTTGCCCAAATGGCTAACCAACTCCATAAGGAGCCTCTTCAATGCCCATCTTCCTCTTGAAGTAGATTGGTGCTGCCAGGAGCAGATGTGTCTCATTGTCATGAAAAGCCCTAAGTTATTAAAACATTAAATGCCATATTCTGTCATCTTTGAAAGATATGAAGAATGCCTATCTAACTGAAATATACCTCTATATATCTAGAAAATCTAACTAACGTGACTACAAGCTTGACTATTATTGATGATTATCCATTAACAACCTATATTTCCTAACTATACATTGCATTTTTAAATGAAATACATAATCACAATACCTTAATCAAGAGCAGAAATACATATATATATAACAAAATTGACCTTAAATTTAGATCAATAAAGCAAAATCCATATCAATGCAAATTATTCATATCTATATCATATCCCCCTTTAAATGTAAAAGAACATTTATAAACAATATTTGGAATATGGGCATAGTTTTTTCTCTCCAAACTTCCTCTTGCTGTATGGGGGCGCTGTCAATCAGGTCTTTTATGGTGTATCCTGTGTGCTAGGTTCATCTCAGTCACCAGTTGACTGAGTTGAGTGAAGTAATTTTCTGAAGGTGTTCACAGTGACCTTTCAGGAGGGCGTGGTCTATTAAACCATATTATTGGTCTGGAAGCAATCCACAGGTTCTCATCCTCTGTGAAAACAAAAGAAGAACCTCTTTTCCAAAGCACCATATCCTTAGACCCAAATTTGGAAGTCATGATACCTTTAGAACATATATGTTGGTTTAGTTTGGCAGCCCATACAGTGAAAATTCTCTGTGTACTTAGCTCCTTTACAGTCAAAAAATTCAAAGAAAACACAATAAAATACTCTGTCTCTTTAAAGACTTTACCCTTTTATTTTTAAAGCATTAACTTTATTTCATGACTCTCTATAGTCTTTTTCTTTTCTCTCCCAAGCCTGCATACACCCATCCAACACTGTGACCCATTTAGAGGTCTTTTATGTCTGAATCTGTCCTATTGCATTGTTTGTAATTCTCTACTGTCTTGAGGAGCTTTTAAAATGCTAAGCAGCCTGGTTGCAGCTGCTCTGGATGTTGGCTCCACCTCTCCAATTTCAAAATGGTGGATGTATCATTTTTGCTAGGTCTGGGGCCGCCAGGCAGGAGCTGTGCTCAGCAGTCCAACCTGGAGAATGAGCATGCAATAAGTGCTTTTTATCTGAGCTACAGTCAAATCTGCCACGCAGAGCACTGCGCAGCCTGGAAACATCTCTCTGTATGGCGGCAGAAATCCGCCATGCTCTCCTGCCTGTGCACGCCTAGCTGACCTGATCGTGCTGCCTGCACAGGAAGGCGCCAAACCACAGGCATAGTCTCAGTTACTTTGTTCCCGACCCCGAGTGGGCACACAAACATCCGGGCCCACAAATGCTCCATTGCCCGAGTTTGCAGCGGCCGCAGGGCCCAGGAAGCCTCGTTTTAAAATGGTGCGGCTTTTCTCCTGCTGCTATTGCTGAGTCAGGAAATCTCTCTGCTGCATGCCCCAGCAAACAGCAAAAAGCTGTGTTAAACTCTCTCTCCTTTTTAAGCATTCTCAGGTTTTTAAGTGGAGTTAGTCAGCCACATTGGGCAGCCAATCTAGCCAGGCAGACGGGAGCCGGGCGGGATGGAACAAGGGGCCCGCGCTCCTCACTACTACAGGGAGGGAATTCCATGAGTACTGAAAATTCACCTGGGTTTAATTTTCAACTGCTTAAAATACCCCTGACCCCAAAAGGTAGGAGATGAAAAACTACATTAACATGATACAAGGAAATGAACGTACCAGTTGAAGGTTGTGGGCTACTTCCACAGTTAAACATTCTGTTGCTAGAACAAAACAAAGCCACGTTCACACCCTATACCATTCTGTAGGCAAACCACTCCCTGGGTGGAATCCCAAGTTATCTACATAAAGGAAACTAGAACTTAGTTGGAACCTTGTTTGAGGTCTGTTTTTGGAGTACAAGGTTTACCTATTAGCCACACCTGTTGACAATAACCTTGAGAGAGCAAAACTCTCTGTTCTACACCTAGGTGGGATCTTTGAGCTAGAAGCACAATAACCTTAACAAAAACTAGAGGTAGGTTCCAAGTCTCTGACCTTTAGCTCATATTTTCGGGCCTCCACACAGGACCTTCTTCCAGTGGTCCGCGGAAGGTACTGAAGCTCTGCTCAGAAATATCCCCTGCTTCCCAGGCTGCAGCCCACCAACTCTGTTGATGGTAACAATTTCTGTTCACAGGGGTGGCTCTTCACCTTACATCCATCCTAACAGCATTTTCCCATGGGCCAGAGGGCTTAGCTTTTACAGTGTTTGCACTGGGGCTGGTTGCGGATGGCTGTAGGGGCATGTTTACATTTTCTGTGTCCACGGTTGGATGTAGCAGGCACAGCCATTTGACAGTTATTTCTGTTTCTTATCTCTCTTCACCACTCTAGGCCATCTTCCTCCACACAGCAGGAAAGGGGCACATCCTGTCCCTCAGATTTGCATTCCGCCTCTATCCCCTAGAGAGTGTAACTAAATTGTGATCCTGGAGTCCATGTTCAAATCCTTTGCCTGTGACTGTCACATGTTGGGTCAGGAAGTCAGTCACTCACTCAAAACTAAAGCTACTGAATAGTGTCATGAGATTATTCATTCTAGGCTCTTGAGCATATGTGTGCGTGTGTATGTCAGAGAGCGTTTGTCTAACATGCATGTCTTGCAGGCACTTACTCTTATGTGCACACACGGAGGCCACAGGTTTACATCAGTTGGGTGTCTTCCTCTGTGCTGCTCCACTGTCACTTTTGAGACAGGGTCTCTTACTGAAGCTGGAGCTGGATGTTTCGGCTAGACTGACTGGTCCTCACACCCCTGGGCTGTATTTGCTTCCATCTACCTATCCCAGCGCTGTGTTTACAGCCGTTACCATGGTTGGTAGGGATCTGAACTCAAGTCTACATCCTTGCACAGAAGACCCTATCCATCGGGCCATCTCTCCAGCCCTCTTTAGTTAGTTCATCTTTTTGAAATCTGAAAATGCCAATATCAGGTAGCCAGATGGGAAACCGAATTGTCCCATTCTCAGATTGAGCACATGCTGCGGTGAGATGTGAAGGCAAGCATTTGATGGTACTGTAGGCCATTGCTCTGTGGTAGAACTTGGTGACCCTAAAGAAAATGGGCCTTATTTAGCAGTTCCAGGATCCCCAGAAGCTGCAGCCTGTAGATTAAGAATGTGGCTGACTAGTCGGGCGGTGGTGGCACACGCCTCTAATCCCAGTACTTAGAAGGCAGAGGCAGGAGGATCTCTGTGAGCTGGAGGCCAGCCTGGTCTACAAAGCAAGCTCCAGGACAGCCTGGACTGTTAGACAGAGAAACACTGTCTCAAAAAACAAAAAACAAAAACCCCACAAAACCAAAATAAAAGAGAATGTGACTGACTAAAGGCTTAGAGTGGGCTGTTCTGGAAGTAAGCTGAAGAGCAGATCCTGGGTTCTCGGCTGAGGTCAAGGAGTCATCACTGCCCCTCTGCTTTGTACTGAAGTAGCAGTGCACAGATGGTGTGGCCACTGTAAGGGGAAGGAATCTTGTTCCTCTAGGTTAGACCCAGCCGTGGAGGTGAGGGAGCAGATGCCTTCTGGCTGCAAAGGGCACGGTTGTGTTTGTGTGTAAGGGTGAGGGCCTGCTGCTCTCTACACCTCTCCTGGGAAGTCCTGTGGAGTGTCTGGCCCAGCTCAGGTGTGCTCTACTCAGATTCTTGCTAGGTTGTTGCTTGTGCATGCTTCTGTGTTGCAATATACGGCATGCTGCAGCCAGCTTCAGCTGGAGACTACTCCATGCTGGAGGCAGAGACAGACAATATTGGGTTGTAAATTTCTTCTCTCTCTCTCTTCCTCTCCAAGATTATCCTGAAGGCAATAATTCAAGTGACTATCTTGTTCAAACAACAACGTATCTTCCACAAAACTTCACGTATTTACCGAACCTCCCCTGTCCAGAGAAGCTGCCTCATATGCGTAAGTGTGAACTCATTTCTTTGGACTGGTGGATTGTGCCATGATAGAAGATCAAAAACCACGTGGTCTGAGATGTCATCAGGCGGATCATTATTGTGGATGCTGACATTTTTAATATACTGCATGATTTTTTTCCATTTTTTTTTAATTTAACTTTTTGGAGGAGTACTGAGCACTGATTTTGGTGGTGGATGGTTGAAAACTAAAGAAAAATGCAGAAGGAAAAAAAAGATAATGAAAAATACCTGCATTTCTCCCATCTAGATTTGAATAAATACTTTGACTTAACTTTTTTTTTCCAAGGCAGAGTTTCTCTGTGTAGCCCTGACTGTCCTGGAACTTGCTCCATAGACCAGGCTGGCCTTGAACAAACAGAGATTTGCTCACCTCCGCCTCTGGAGTGCTAGGATTAAAGGCATGTACCACTACGACACCAGGCTTTAACTTTTAAATTTTCGTAAAGCAGATGAACAAAGAATAACGAATATGTTTTCTCTCTTTGGCTGATAGAACATAATAGATTAAGCCAAAGTCTTCTCTCCCATGTCTCCCCGTGAGTTCCCCTTTCCGTCTCGGAAATGTTTGCTATGTATATACATACAGAGCATTGTACATAGATAAATGGAGACAGAAAACACATAGTTTCAAAGACCTTAAGAATTTTCCTACCCTAGAAGCTATCTCCAGTTGACAGTCACTTACAGAGGAAAAGTCCATTTTCTCCAGTGGAGTCTCCCTGGTATACACACTACTCTTAAGGGAGGGGCCGATGGCCGGTGCAAAAATGAACTCAGTGTTCTTTGTCTTATAATGATTTGTTGGAGCATTTAAAAAACTATTTATTTGCCTTACAGTTTTTTTGATTAAATATCATATTTTCCAATTTTGTGATTTTTGTGGAATTTCTGTGTGTGTCTGTCTCTATGTCTGTGTCAGTACACATTTCTCGTGCTTTTTCTTTGGCTCTCCCCCCCCCCCCCCCCGCCGTTTGTTTCTTTGTTTTGTTCGGTTCTGGTTGTTGGTTCTTTTTGTTTTTCAGTTAGTGTC
>PVIU01002687.1:0-138702 GCA_004026605.1 Ondatra zibethicus | reverse complement strand
TTGTTGTGAGAATGTCTGTATAAACATGCCATGTTTTATTTTCCAGATCTCACCTGATGGGCAGTTAGGTGGTTCCCACTTCTCTCTTTTTTTTAATCACACAACTGGAAAAAAAAAAACTCCTTCTATCTTCCTTATCTAGAGAACAATGTAGCCCAGCCCTTCCTGCTCCTGTGTGTCTGCACACTTGAGAGTTAATAACTCAGAGGTTGGTTGCTGTTCCAGCTGCTTGAGGTTTTCCAGTTTCTCCCAAGTTATTGCAATATGCAGGGCTTGTTTATATCACTTTGATATTGGTAGACTTTGTGGTTTTTCTAAAAATTTATTTATTTATTTTAGCTATGTTGTGTGTGAGGGCTAGCTTGTGTTCATGGAGGCCAGAAGAAGGATCTGAGCTCCTGGAACTGGAACCACAAGGGTGGTTGGGAGTTTTCCCGGATATGGGTGTTGGGAACCCCCTGTAGGAGCGGGAAGCACTCTTAACCTCTGGGCCACCCCTCTTTGGGATATTTTTTTTTATGTGATCAAACAGAAAGAGTATTCCATTATTTAAGTTTTTACTTACCTCTTTACTAGTGGTTTAGCTCTCTGCCCCTCAAGGCTCGGCCCTTGTTGACTGGTAGGTCCTGTTCACCTGTGACAGATATTGATATTCCTGAAGTGACAGTTGTCAGTAGTGTGTGATTTGAGTGTCTTTTCACAGTCCTGGATTGCTTTCTAATCCTTCTTATGAAGTCCTTTATTTTGTGAAGTTCAAATTACAGTTTTTCAAATGGGTCACTCTCTAAGACTGCTTTTTTTAAAAAAAAAAAAAAAAAAAAAAAGAAGGCTTTTCTTACCTCAACACTGTACAGATATACCTTTATTTCCTATTAACGTTTTGATTTTGTTTTCATATTTTGCATCCGATATGTAGTAGTGATCCATGTACTAATTCAAATACTATATTTTTTTCAAGCATCTGTTTCTCCGGCTTGTGAAGATAAGATGCTGTCTTCCAGCTCTCAGAAGCTGCCCTCCTGTTGCTGCCCTTGGCCTCCACTTCTCTCTTTAAGGAGTAGTCTCCGTCTGCTACTTTGTGTCTTGAGTTTATGTACTTGAAGACTGAAGTAAACTTCTTTTCGATTGCTTATTTATCCCCGTGCTCTATTGACCTTAGTATTTAAGGGTGCTTTTTGTTTTTTTGTTTTTTGAGACAGGGTTTCTCTGTGGCTTTGGAGCTCTTGTAGACCAGACTGGCCATGAACTCATAGAGATCTACCTGCCTCTGCCTCCTCTGCTGGGATTAAAGGCGTGCTCTACCATGGCCCGGTTTAAGGGTTCTTATCTCTTTATTGGGGAAATTGCTCTCTGCAGTTAAGCTCAGGTCCTCTGGGAGAGCCATTTCTCCAGTCTCCACAGCTTTTTAGTTCATTGTTGGTAGATGCTATAACAAACACAAAGGAAGGCAGGCTTTGTTTGCCACATGGCTTAAGAGTAAAGGGACCCCTAAAAGGTCTAACCTTTAAGACTCCTTTTCAGGACTCAATTAAAGATGCCAAGAGTAACTAAAAGGGGGGCTAGAAATCTGAGGGTAAAGAAATCTACTCACAACAGGTTCCGTCTGTCCATAATTCTTTATTCTTCCCTCTTCAATCCATCATTTCTCATTGTTCCCCCTTGTTCCACATTGTTCTTAGTTCTTCATTATTCTTCCTTGTCCTTTCTGTTAAATGTTCCCAGTCATATATACCCATAAAACCAGCAATTCCCCAGTCCTTGTAGGTTCCAGGGCCGGAATTCTTTTGCCCCTTAGAAAATCAGATAAGAGTTTTCACGTGCACACACAGATCCATGGGGGTGGGTAGTACATGTCTGGTGAATTCCTTAACGGAGAAAGTAAAGCAGTGGTGGTGCACGCCTTTAATCCCAGCACTTGGGAGGCAGAGGCAGGTAGATCTCTGTGAATTCGAGGCCAGCCTGATCTACAGGAGCTAGCACCAGTTCCGGGACAGGCTCCAAAGCTATGGAAAAACCCTGTCTCAAAATACCAAAAGAAAAAAAAAAAAAAGAAAGGAATTAAATCATTAAGGAATTCTAGAGGGGAAGGTTAGTGTGCTATACTACATTTTTAGGTGGTTTGTAAGGAGCTAAAGAGTTTATTTTCAGTAAAATTATGAATAGGGCACAGAATGTTTAAATCAGCACTCCACTTCTTTTCTCCCAGTATACTTAGAGGCTGTGAGGTAATTAGGTAACCTAGGGGAAGCTGATGGCTCTTGATCAGATAACACATATACTGGACACTGTAATTTCTATGGGCCTAGGTTTGGAGTTAGACTTACTGCTCTAAGTGAAGAAGAGACCCAGGCTTCTAAATTATCAGTTTTGGGCTCTGCTGTAATCAACCGTTCTGATCGTGGGTGGTGGAGGGTAAAACCAGAGTAGCGGCTTGGACAGGTAGTAATTCTTTGTCCTTGGAGATCTGTGACTATCTTAAATGGGATACACTTTGCCTGTACCCTAAACTCTGACCAAATGCCTACTGGGAAAGATAATTGCAGAAAGGCGTATCTCTGCATTTACCTAGGGGAGAGGAATGGAGGCCTAGCAGTGGGAAACTGTTCTGGATTGTGGGAATTAATCCCCAAATATATAACATGAAGGTAGTTAACTACAGTGAAAAGTCTACATCAAAGGACATCTACTTATTTACAGAGCAGTAACGCCAAAAAGCCTTGCCTTTTGGTTTAGCCTTTACCAGATCCCTTGGTTCTGATAAGTTGTTCGTGAAAAGATGGCTGAGCAATTACTGTATAATGTTGTGGCTTGTAGCAGGTTTTTCTCCACAGAGGGTGCGTCAGAACCACCCAAAAGGTTCTGTAGCGCCCTGCGTCCCTCTGAGTTTCCTTTCAATGTGGCTAATGTGGCACTGGGAATTTTCATTTTAAGGTCCCGGGCCCTGCTGATGCCAATGAGGCTTGGTATACCAGCCTCCCGACCTAGATCCTGACATCACCCAGGCTGTATAGAAAAATTGCCTGGGGAGCGAGCCTCTGTCCTGTTTGGGCACAGCCCATAAGGCTCTGGTTTTATTGATCTAAACTGTGCCCTGGAATTAGCAAAATAAACAAATGAGCAACTCAGCCTGATCATGCTAGCTCTGTGTCCCATGATGAGAAATGATTCAAGGTGACTTGTGCTAGCTCTGTCTGTCCCAGACGAAAAATGACGAGAAGTCACTCCTGTGGCCTCCTCATCTGTCATTTATTATGACAGCCTTGTTTTCCTAAAATAAATGTTTTTGTCTGTGCAATATTGAAGCCACTGGGGAATGTTCTGTTGAGTATTGATTACAGTAATTTCCTCTTCATAATTTGCATATTCAAGGAATTATAGTTGCAAGAAATCTTTGTCCTTAGTTTAGTGGCCATTTTCTTCATTAGTGGTTTATGGATACTAATTAAACAGTTTGAAAGTGTCTGCCTGCCAGGCCCTTATGCCAGCCACCCTCCCCTGCAATCCCACAGCTCCCGTGGGGCAGCTTCTCTGGCTTGGTGCTTGAGAGAGTTCATCTTGGCTGCTGTGGGCTCTAGGGCTGCCTCTCCACTGGATTGACAGCTACCCGTTTACAGCAGGCTATTGCATGGTTCCTAGCTTAAAACTGAGCACCAATCTCATGTCCAGGGAGTCAAGGCAAATGCATTATTTGACAGAAAATGTAGTCATGTACAGGTGATATTTCAGACTGGGAACTCTAAGTATAGCCAACATAATGAGGCTTCTGCAGAGAGGGTCCTTTGAAAAGAGAGAGACAGAGAAACAGATCTTTGCTGGTCATGTGACTCTGCCCAGGGACTCTCTGTACCCATCTGTAACACCCGGATTGCAGTGCCACCTTAAGTGTGAATGGGGATGAATCACAGTATGGCGCATGAAACTCTACAGATACTAATTGGATTCCTTTCTTCTTTCTCCCATTTTTTTTGATGGAGCCAGACTTTGTAATGACCAAGGGGATGAGGCATGTGTGCCATCCTGAGGCTTTATACCTAGCTGTGCAGCCTTAGAACAACTCCCTGTGGCCACAAAGAGCAGCGCTATGTCATGTCTGAGTGCAAAATCTTGTAGTATACAAAATAATTGAATATAATACCTTTCTAAGATGTAATTGGATGTAAAACATTAAAATATGAGCGATAAATAATTTACCTGTAGCTGCTAGCTGTGATGTGAACTAATGTTGGTGTGCTTGATTAAGGGAGTATAAGTCTCCCTTCTGGAGTCTTCTGGGGTCTCCCTTAGTGTTGTCGTAGGATGGCCAGTCCCAGATTTCCATACTGTGGAGTTTGAATTTCAGCAGTGTTTGGTATTCAGTAGTGGCCAATCACACTACAAAATCTATCTTAATTCGTGTTATTTGTATGAAGAGGGTGAGTGACTATATCCTTGCTATGTAATATTTATAGGCTCTCCAGAGGGCAAATCCACTCTCAGCTTTTATGAATCTATATTAGACTCTTGGTCATAACCAAGCGAAATAGAAATCTGTCTTCCCAGAGCATAAACACAAGTGCTTAGCATGGATGTTTTGATTTTTCTGTGTGGTATAGCTGGAAAATGTCAGCTGTGCATGCTGCATAACAATGAAGATAGACTTAACTTTCGTCCGATTGTCTGATTGCCACTCAAACAGAATGCACTGGCAGTGACTTTTCCTTATCCTGTCCTTGCCCTGATTGTCCCCGTAGTTGTAAACCTTACCAATGCAGGAGCTTGCTAAGATGGATTTTAATGAGTGGGTTGAAATTCAGCAAAGGGGAAAAGCAAGTAAACTTTAGAAGAGTTCACACAATGCTTAATGCAACAAACTGTCAATCATGTGGATGTCTGCTATAAAGAGAGGCGGAAGCCATGCAAGAGAGTGAGAAGAGTCAGCAGCAGCTAGCTGGCGGCCGGCCTGGCTATGCACAGGGGCTCCCACAGGGGTACAGCTAGTGCAATCCAGCAGAGCTGGCCAGGAGCAGGCAGCACCCAGAGAAAAGCAGTGTTCTGTCCTCAAGGTGAGGCAAGAGGCAGAAAGGAGAGACACCGAGGACTTTGGAGCTGGGTCTTCAGGCCAGTCCAGCAGGAGCTGAAAGAAAGCCTTGGGGCTGTCCCCGCAGTGGGGAGGGCAGCTCCAACTGGAGGCGCTGTGCGTGTTGGCACTGAAGATGAGGCAGGAGTGGAAGGGTCTGTGGATATTGCTGGGGAATCCGCAGGCAACCACCAGATGGCTTTCAAGGGCAGATCTGGGGCCATGTGCAAGGGGAAATGAGACCGTTGAAGGTGGGGAGATAAAGGATGAACTAAGTCTATTCTTCACAGAGGTTTTTCAGATGAGAATTTCAAAGCAGTTAGGGAGAGGGTGGAGTCACGTCACTGGTGAGGCATGTGGCAACCTTGGCCAGATGTCATATCTGCCTGACGGTTGTCTGACTTGGTGCTCCTTTACTGAAGGAACAACTCAGATAAGTTTCATGGGCAGAGAGTGGGGAAATTCATGAGTTCAGTTGGGCATGTTTTATAGGAAGTTCAGGAGATGTAACTTGGGGTCTGAATTTTGTGAGAGGAACATGGCTGGAAATAGGAAGTGAGACAGAAAGCAGGCTGGGGACTGGGCTCTGAGAGACCTGCAATTGTGGGGTGAGAGGTGATTAATAGAGGAAACTGGGAAGGACACATGGAAGTCAGAACAAAGTCCCAGGGATCAACTATTCCCGAGAGCAGGTGGAATGAGGAACTGGGTAAAGGTTGCTGAACTCAGTGAGTGGAAGATCTATGCCAGCGATTAGAAGAGAAGTCAGTCAGGGTTATAAACCTGGATGATCTTCAAACTTAGGTTTTTTGAGATAGGGTTTCTCTGTGTAGCCCTGGTTGTCCTGGAACTCCCTCTATAGACCAGGCTGGCCTCGAATTCACGGAGATCCTCCTGCCTCTACCTCCTGGGTGCTGGGATTAAGGCGCACACCACCACAGCCCAGCTCCAGCCCCTCTTTTCATTGGTTTAAAAAAAAAATATTTCAAATCTGTTCCTCCTGGATGATTTTAAAAGATAAAAGTTTATTGGGCTAGAGAATGAGAACGAGGGTCCAGAACCTGGCTGGTGGGCTCAGAGACCAGGAGAGCTGATCACCAGTGTGGTTTGAGCACTGCAGAAGGAGAACTTCTCGAAGGCTGGGAGATGTTGAAAAGAATGGAGTCTGTGGAGAAATAGAAGGAACACAGGGATGATGAGCTAGCTGTGGGGAGCAGGAAGGCTGGTCCCCAGAGGCTACATGGTGGACAGTCTCTGTGGAGATAAATCTAGAAACTTAAGGCCTTGCTTCCATGATGTTTGGTGGAATTAAGAGGTCTGTATATGCATGAGGCAGAGGTGGGGGATAGTAGGAAGAGGAGGCAGGAAGGGAAGGAAGGGACAGAGGAAGGGAGGGAGAAGGTGGGGTGGGGCAGGGGAGAGCACAGAACAAACAAGCAAGGAAGGATCAAGTGCCCTGAAAGGCAGGAACAGAATGGAACGTAGAGTCAGCTAATCACTAATTAAAGGGTGACTCACCAGATAACCAAGAAAGGCTGCCAACGTGCTCACAACATGACCCTTGTGTTTGTACGAAGGTGGATGTATTGGAGGCCTTAGATGATATTGTCACCTCATGCTGGGTTAATCTGTAGTTTTCTTCAGTGCTTTGTGTTAGGTGGAGAATTCTGGCACACACAGCCCTTGCTTCCAGGTCAGATTTGAGTCCAGGTGTGAGAGGTGCAGGCAGGAGAAGCCAGTGTTGGTGAGGGTACTGTGATGGGACTCAGGCCATTGGCTGTGTTTTCCAAGGTTCATGGAGGGCTGTTTGTTCAAACCCAGGCCTCCAACAGTCAAACAACACAGACCTCTAAGCAAAGGTCTGGGTTCTTTGTTACAAACCACACTGTATGTGGCTTAAGGAGACAGAAATCAAGCCAGCATGTTTATGGCAAGGCATTTTGCAGAGTAACCTGTCTTTATATTGTTTGTTGCTTTTCAGTCTTTTGTAGTCTTTTGCTGAAGGTTGGATTCTAAATTCTTCCTTTGGGAGGTCAGACTCAGCAGCTGAAAATATACATAAGTAGATCTGGTAGCCACAGACATGACCTATGGGCATCTCTTGACACAGAGGTGTTGACAGTGGGGCCCAAAACATACATTTTAAACATGAACACCCCCTTGTTTGGCAAATCCTTTTTATGAGGCTGGATACTGAGGTGATATCAAAACAGGAAAAAGAAGACACTACAACCAAGAGGCTATGGAAGGAACTTGCAGGAAGGGAAAGGGGGTGAGAAAGAAGGAGGCTACACAGGAGGGCAGTGGATGCCAGAGGGTGGGCAGGGCAGGAGGCGCTTGTCAGGGAATGGAGTTGTGAACCAGAAGGTGGTGTGGCTGTGGGCATAGACTGAAAGGTGTTGTTTGTGGTACAAGGAAGCAGACAATTTGGTGAGAGCAGGAGGAAGTGTGTGGATGCGTTCTTCATGCTCAACTTTTGAGTGGTGGATTCAGCAGTGTGAGAGCCTTGTATTCTGTACAGTTTGCAAGCAGGAGAATGGTCTCTGTGAGGTGAGCCTGAAGGGCTGACATGTATGGGATTTCCTAGCACGTGTGTTCTCCAGGAACACATTTGAAAAGGAGAGGCAGACGATGGGCTGGATTTTCTTGACTTCATTTGTGTAGTGGCTTTTTGGGAACAAAACAGAAGCATTGCGTTTAATGCACATGATGAACCCTATGCCAAAGCAGAAAGCAATGATGGATGTGTGTCTCAGAAGCAAGGACAGAGAGAAGCAGAAGAGTGTGGCAGGTTATGTCCTCCAAGGGAATGGTCAGGCTTTTTATTGTTGGGGGAGGAGAAGGCAATTTAGAAGCATCTTATGAAAGGTGTGGGTCCTCCTAGGAATTTCCCAGAGTTCACAGGGGGATTACATGTAACACCTGATTCTGTGTTACCCTCTCGGTACAGTTCGCGCACCACTGTACCGTACGCGAGCCGGGCAAGGGCCTGGAGATTGAAAGAACACACAAGAGACCTGGGTCATTCGAAAGGAGATCAGCCCAAAGCCGTTTATTCAACTTTGGGAAAATCCTTATATACCTGGCTGCTGCACAAGGAATTCCCCCCAGGCAGGTGGGAAATTGCCACACCCAAGATGGAGTAAACAATGCCCTACAGCTAATCACCGTGTGGGGCAGAGAGAGCACAAAAAACAAAATGTTTTAGCTGGCTGACCAGAAACTGTCCTCAAGTAACCCCAGGAGCAGGGGGCAAACCTGGGCCCTACTGGTCCCCCTTTTATATAAATTATATGACTAGGCCTGGCTTAGGTGGCATTGGGCGTCAGGCACTACCCTTTACCCGTCATGGGAAAGCATCCAGGTCAAAACACATTTCCTGTCTTAGGTTGGGGCAGCCCCCCCAAAACCTTTCCCGTCATTGACTCACTAGTCACCCATCACCGAGTTCAGCCAGATTCATGCTGAAAGATCCTCCGGGGCAATAGCTAAGAGGACTTGCCAAGTGGCGATATTGACCTGAGCTTGCCTTTGGCTCTGGCACCATGAAACTATGAAGATGATGCTCCAGCACATATAAGCACTCCTAAGGAGGCGGTGCCTGCTCAGTCCTTAATAGTCTGCCCACATTGGAGCTCTTTAAGTAAGGTCTCAGCGCTGGTGGGAGGAACCCTGCTATAGTTAACTAGAATAATCACAAAAGCCAATTTGTAAATTGTGCACTCCAGGGTCTGTGAATAAAAGCAATAAGCCTTTAACCTAGCAGTTAACAATAATCTTTAACCAAAACCAATTGCAAAATTAACTGCAATATTCAATTGTAAATTTAGCTCAATTTGAATGGTTAAGGCATTTGCAACCTGCCCTGAGAAGGTATCCATTGTGCTAGCAGAAGCAACTGGCTGACTAAGGGAAAATCCAGCAGTCCGTAGCCTCTCTGACAGCCACAGCAATGGCTGCCAATATCATGGGATGGGAAGATAGGTAGAGGAACAATCCTTGGCACTCGGACCACCACAGCCAGCTCCTCAGGATCCCAGCAACTCTTCAATTGACAAGCCAGTGTCTATTTGATCTCTTGGCTCTGTCCTGTCTTCAGGCTTCTGGACAGGAAAGTCCACAGCACGCACCAGACACTCAGGTACCCATATTGGACTGTCAGCATCCTGCGGGAAAACACAAACAGCCCCTCTTCCCCACACCAGTACAGGATCTGGACCTTACCAGGTGCCATCTGCTAGATTCTTCCATTTGATATGAGGCATCCCGGAAGAAACTGGCCACCAATGCAGGTCAGCAGCAGTACAAAATTGACCATCAACAGTCAAAAAATTTAAAATGTATAAAATAAAAGATAAATGGTCTCTAGGGGTGGAGCCATATTCCCCCCTTTTTTTAATATTCCCCCTTTTTTGTTTTATGCAAATAGGCTCTGAGTGTATGATGTGCTCGCTCCACTATAGCTTGTCCTTGAGGATTATGGGGTATTCCTGTTTTATGGGAAATGGAGAACTCAGAGCAAGACTTTGCAAAGCCAGTGTGGTGTAGGCTGGCCCATTATCAGTTTTTTTATAGTTTTTGGGACTCCCATGTAGGCAAAAGCCTGGAGACAGTGACTTCTAACATCCCATAACTTTTCCCGTGTATGGGCTGAGGCAAAAACAAGATGAAAATATGTATCCACAGTTACGTGAACATATTGCATATGCCCAAAAGAAGGAACATGGGTAACATCCATTTGCCATAAATGATTAGGGGCAAGCCCATGAGGATTAACTCCCAAATGGGGAACAGTTAGAAGTTCTGTACATAGAGAGCATTTTTAAACAATATCAGTGGCTTGCTCTCGAGATATCTTAAAATGAAATCTTAAAGACCCAATATTGAGATGAAAATGATTATGAGCCTTTTTTGCAGCTTCGTAAGATTCTTGAGTAACTGTATAAATTTGGCGAGAAAGTCGATCAGCCAATGCATTCCCCTCACTCAAGGGACCAGGAAGGTCAGTATGAGCCCGCAAATGCCCTACGTAAATGGGAAAAGATCGGGCTCAAAGCAAAGTTAGAATTGCCAATAACTGCATCTGGACTCAAGATACAGAGGCAATATAAGCTGCAGTTTCCAAAGGTGCAAGAATTTTGCTTATATATTGACTGTCAGTAAAAAGATTAAATGGAACATCAGCATATTTCTCTAAGGCCATTTGTACAGTGACCAGTTCAGCCACCTGAGCAGATTTAACATTAACAGGCTGAATATCGAAATCAGGAGGGGAGGCCACCATGGCTCTCCTGGTGGAAGACCCGTTAGTAAACACATTCTGTGCCCCTGCCAGAGGCTGCAAAGAAATAACTTTAGGGAAGCATACCGGATGATTTTTAAAAAAGGTGACCAACTTATCAGAAGGATAATGATTATCAAACCTGCAGGGATTAGTGCATAAAAACTAGGTCCAATCTTCAGCAAAATTTTGCAGCCAAGTTATTTCTGCCTGGGTATATGGTGTAATAACCTTATCAGGTAACATTCCAAAGGTTTGCAAACTAAGTTCATACCCTTTCTGAATAACACGTAGCACAGCTGATGGATACGAGATAACAATTTTTACAGGTGACACATGCTCATGTACTCATAGGATGGGTCCTTACTGCCAAAAAACTCCAGTAGGACTATGCTGAGAGGGAAAAATTATCAACAGCAGCGGCTGACTATAGTCACTATAATGAATATGAGCAGAGGCACGCTCCCAAAGACAGGCTCTGCAAAGCTGCCTTCCTTATTTTACTAACTTCTTTTTTATCAGTGCAATCTCCTTTTCTAAAGTTCCTTTTTTCTCTTTTATACCCCTTTTATGACGTTTAACTTCCCGCTCCTCAAAACTCTTAATAGAACTCACAGATTCTACATCCTGAGTCTCCTCAAAGGTTTTGGTCAAATTCTCTAATTGTCCTTTTACTTTTACATCATCACTGGGAAGAGTGAAAATACCACTATGGGAAATTCTTCTGGCTTTCGCTCTTTCAATGCTTTTTGGAGGTCAGCCTTTACCTGCTCCCAACAGTAATATTAAAGCTCCCTGTGTGTAGAAACCAGGGACTAAACTCTCTCAAAAAAATTAGGCAATAAACTACCTTACACAAAAGAAAACTGTCTTAAAGAACTCTTGTGCTGTCACTTTTAATACCAGTGCCTTCCTTGCACTGGTATTAAAAGAACTAGTCTAAAAGAACTAGCAATTGGCCTGAATTACTGAAACAAAACTATTTGCACCCATTATCAATTCACCCTCACCACTTAATTTCTTACCTGCTGGCCAGCCTTCCGAGGGCAATCTCTCAGGGGTCCCCTACTTACCGATCTTGCTGATGGGCCTCCGCCTGTAATTCCTGATGATCCCAGCAGTGCCTCCAATTGTAACACCCAATTCTGTGTTACCCTCTCGGTACAGTTCGCTCGCCACTGTACCATACGCGAGCCGGGCAAGGGCCTGGAGATTGAAAGAACACACAAGAGACCTGGGTCATTCTAAAGGAGATCAGCCGAATGCTGTTAATTCAACTTTGGGAAAATCCTTATCTACCTAGCTGCTGCACAAGGAATTCCCCCCAGGCAGGTGGGAAATTGCCACACCCAAGATGGAGTAAACAATGCCCTACAGCTAATCACCTTGTGGGGCAGAGGAAGCACAAAAACAAAATGTTTTAGCTGGCTGACCAGAAACTGTCCTCAAGTAACCCCAGGAGCAGGGGGCAAACCCGGGCCCTACAAGGCAGAACTGGGAACAGAAGCCTTAAAGGTTGACTGGAGGTTCAGTTAGCTGGTAGTTTTTAATTAGTTGATCAGAATGAGTCAAGGAAAAATACAAGCAAGGGAGAAAAATGGGTGCTAAGAATTGTGTACTGTTTAGAAGACAAGGGCCTGGGCAGTGATGGGGTCTGCTAGTTTGGATCATTTACACATATGATATTTTTGGTTCAAGTGTTTTTAGAGATATGTTTTAGCACCTGGTTGAGTCAGAGAATACAAAAGCACAAAAGAAAGAACATGGGTGCAACAGTTTACTGCCACCATGCATGCATCCACCCTCCCACCCATTTTTCCATCCATCCATTCATCCATCCATCCATCCATCCACCCACCCACCCATCCATCCATCTATCCATCCACCTACCCACCCATCTATCCATCCACCCATCCATACATCCACACATCCATTGACCCACCCATTTATCCATCCATCCATCATCTATTCATGCATCCATCCATCCATCTACCCATCCATCCATCCATCCATCCATCCATCCATCCATCCATCCATGCATCCATCCACCCATCCATCCATCCATCCATCCATCCATCCATCCATCCATCCATCCATCCATCTATCTATCCATGCATCTATCCACCTACCCATCCATCCATCCATCCATCCACCTACCCATCTATCCATCTATCTATCCATGCATCCGTCCATCCACCCACCCACTCTCATTCATCCACCCAATCCATCCACCACTTTCATAACCCATATATTCATCCATCCACACCCATATACTCATCCATCCATCCATCCATCCATCCATCCATCCATCCATCTATCCACTCACAGTCATCCATCCACTCACCCATCTACCTACCCATCCATCCATCCATCCATCCATCCATCCACTTGCATTCATCCACCCACTCACCCATCTACATATCTATCTATCCATCCACCTACCCACCTCCCACTTATCCCCACCCATCTAGCCACCCACCATCTGCACACCCTCCTACCCACCGTCCATTCATACATGCCAAAGGCACTGCAGTTAGCATTGGGATTTGTAACTGAAAACTTATATGCTTAGAAAGCTCTGGTTTGGTCATTTCAAGAATAGCTGAGTAAGAAAACAGTTGTTAAAACAGTTATGGAAATTCTAGAAGTCAAGAAGTCTGTGTGAGGCATTTGAAGGAGTGCCTGGTACGAGCCTAAGAAAGGACATAGGTGCACGATGGCAGTGTGAGTCATAGCCATTCAGCCACAGAGCTAGACCGGGAGGCTCAGGAGAGTGGGGGAGAGAACAGCCTTCTCACCAGAGAGGAATATTTCTGGGACTCTTTCACACTGTCCCTTGGGCCCTGGACAGGGTCTCTCTAATACCCTGGAAGCAGAACAGTCACCAGGAATTAGCAAAGACTGATGGAGACCCCGTGTGAGTGATGAAATAGTTTTGCACTGTTGATTTATGGGAAAGAGCAGCCGTCTACAGATTGTAAGCCTTGTATTCCATTTGAGCTGTAAGGAGGATGCAAGCTTGAGTAATTCACCTGAGTTGTTTGTGGTTCTGAGAAATGTGTTTAATAGAAAAAATAAAGACCAGCTCTGGATCATGTCTGGGGATGTGTTACAGTTCACATCACTGTATGCCTGTCTTTTTGGTCCTTGAGAGCCTAACAGGCTCGGGGCCCATCGGGTCCAGCCTCAAGACAGTTTCCTATGTGTGCATTCAGGAGGCTGGAGTCTTCCTCAGCAGCGGAGCAGCTACAGCATTCTCAGTCACAACAGTCCTTGGGCTTGTGGGTGTGGCCACAAGATTGACAGGTGGCTTGCCTCGGCCAGGTTTCCCACCCTCCCTTTGCCTTCCAGTGCGGGTGCTTTGTTGCTTGCTCTGTATTTTCTGACTCTAGCCCCACCCTCCAAAGAGGGAAATTTGTTGTGATAAATTGTTTTGTTTGTATCGTTTGCTGATGGATTCCACTTCTGAGTAAGGGTAAGTGGATTTTAGTGAATGTATTTGTTTCTTTGATCTTTGAATCTTTAACAGCAGGCAGAACTCACTTATTGGCTGGAGAAGAGTTTAGCCTGGACGGGTGAAGGTGCCAGTCTCTGTGGAGCTCTGTACACCCACTGCAAATAAACTCCAGGGCTGGCTGGCCTGGCTGGTAGCTCATTGTGCAAGCAGTAAGGGTGAAGGGTATGTACACACTCCTGGCTCCTTCACAGCAGGTGGCTCTCAAATGCTTTTGTAAAGCACACTCTTTTTTTTTTTAAATTGATTTTTATTGAGCTCTACATTTTTTTTCTGCTCCCCTCCCTGCCTCTTCCCTCCTCTTTAACCCTCTCCCAAGGTCCCCATGCTCCCAATTTACTCAGGAGATCTTGTCTTTTTCTACTTCCCATGTAGATTAGATCTATGTATGTCTCTCTTAGGGTCCTCATTGTTGGCACTGACACTCTTTTAGGGACCAGCTGTCCATAAGAAATGTAAGTGGCTTTCCTTAGGAATCAGAAGACCTGCACCCCAGAATGGTGTTGCTGCTGTGGCTGGCAGGATGGCTTCATGTCACTGGGTCATCTCTGCCCTTCAGCTAGTAAGGTGTTAGGATTCCAGGGCATTCCACATTTCCTGTGGGTACACAGAAAAGCTGATAGCAGGCAATGTGGGTTACCCATTAGGAGGCAATCAGAAGGAAGATGAAAATAGGTCACCTCGGGTGTCAGACATCCTCTAGGTAGCCAGCAGGAACCCAGGAAGCCTGACTCCTAATTTAGTGGACCATGTATATGCATTGGAGATAGAAATTAAACTGCAGAGGATGCTGGGGGAAAACTGATGATGATTGCAGATGCTGAGCCAAGAAAGCTGGAGAAAAGACAAAATGTTGTTTTACAGTGCAGGAACACAAACTTCAGTTACTTGCGCAAGCTGCTTGTAATTTAGCCTGATCTCTATCATTTTAGTAACGTGCTCTGAAATGCATCTGATTTATTTGTGATTTCTTTCTTTCTTTCTTTTTTTCTTTCTGACACATTGCTTCTCTGTGTAGCCCTGGCTTTCCTGGAACTTGCTTTGTAGAGCAGGCTAACCTCAAACTCAGAGATCCGCTTGCCTCTGACTCCTGAGTGCTGGAATCAAAGGCATGCAACACCACTGCACAACTATTTTTGTGATTTTTATTTGATGAGGTTTTTTTTTGTGATCAAGTCTTGGTATTTTAGGCCTAATGTTACTCTTATATTTAACTTTTCTTTCTAAGTTCATAGGCTTCATTCTGGTTTACATACTGCAATCTGACCGTTTTAAGATCAGCCACTTTGCAGTTTGTCTCACCGAAGTGTGGGGATTTGTTTATAAATTCATCAGTAGAGCAGGCTGGCATTAGAAGATGGATTTTCCTAGCTCACTCTGGGGAGAATAGGCACTTAGGTCTACAGCAAATGCTGCCTGCAGCCTCTGATGGGCCTGCTTCCCCAGATGAGGTGGGGTGGGAGCAGCGGCTGTGGATAGAGCATACAGAGGAGGGAAGGCAGGGAATGTCTGGACAGAACCAAGTGTTTCCTGTGCGCAGTTGTGGCTGGGAGAGGTCCTGCTGGTTTATCCTTTATGAGGCAAGGAAGTTAGAAGGGAGAATTGACCGGAGGGCATTCTAGACTGTTTTGTACCTCTTTGGATTTGAGCAGGTGGCAGGTTAGTTAACTGCTAAAAGATGACCTGCAGTTCCATCTTCCTGCTTTACTGGAGATGGGGGACTTTGGAGGACGTTAGTGAGTAGCTGCTGTACAGTTCCAACTCTTCCCGGCTATCACTGGAGATGGGCGGACAGATGGGGGACGTTGGGGGACCATAGTGAGCAGCTGCTATACAGTTCCCATGAGGACTGAGAAACTTCCAGCTCTTAGTTCAGGATTTGACTAGATTAAGAGAAATTCAGTCTCATTTCACAGTAGAAGCGTGAGTGTTAGTTACTGGAAAGCCAGTGCTTGTTAGACCAACAACACCTTAGAGATTCCTGACTTTTCAGCTCTGTATAATCAGGAGCCTGATGCATGGCAGGCACTCAGAATAAATATATTGGCTTATATTTGCAAATTTCCTTTCTTAAGAACTACTGGGAGTGGGGGCCTAGAATAAAGGACCCAAGTTTGGTTCCCAGCACCCACTTAAGGTAGCTTACAACTAAGGATCATTTGACTTCCAAGGGTATCTGCTCTAATCTCTCTCTCTCTCTCTCTCTCTCTCTCTCTCTCTCTCTCTCTCTCACACACACACACACACACACACACACACACACACACAATTTTAAAAAAGAAAAACGATGTATCAGGGGGCCAGTTATGATGGTGCATGTCTAGAAGCCTAACCAGGAAGCTGAAGCAGGGAATGAGAGTTCAAGGCTAGGGTTGCACCTGGTGGTGTGGGTCTGTAATCCCAACTCCTCGGGAGACCAAGACAGAATGACTGCAACTAAAAGACCAGTGTGGTCAACTTGGCAAGGCTTTTTTTCACAATTAAAATAAGCAAACGGGGTGGATGAGCTATAGCTCAGTGATAGAACACTTGCTTAATGTGTGTCATAGGTTCAATCACCAGCACTACCAAACCCAACCAACCAACCAACCCATGGGAGTTCAAGGCTATCCTAGGCTACTACTTAGCTCACAGACATTCTGGTCCCAAGAAAGCATCATTTGCTGTTTCACCACTCTTTGAGAGACTAAGCACTGCCTTTGTAGCAAGCTTAGTTTTACCAGTTACATTGCAGATTCTTGATTGTCAACCAGCAAGAAATGCAAAATAGGATGAGAAGCTTGTTTTCCTTTCTATGTGTCTTTAATTTTTCTATCTTTCTCTTCTTTCTCAATACCTTACATGGGGCCCTGTGTTCTCTTTCCGGGGGCTGGAGGATGGGGGACAAGGTCTGTAAATAATAGTGATAGCAACCAATACTTCCTGAGTATATATATCTAGTGTCTGTCCTGTCCCCTACGTATCCTTCCTACAGGTGACAGTCCTGTCTCAGGGTCCATGGGGAAATTGATTTCAGGACCTTCCTGTCCAGTGTGTTCTAGTCTGTGCACACCTCAGTCCCTTACATAAAATGTCATATTTGCACTCAACCTATGCATGGCCTGTGTATGCTTTTAATCACCCCAAGATTGGTGATAATACCTAATAACTGCAGGTATTATGTGTTTTGTTTGTTTAGGGAATAATGACAAGAAAACTGTCATGTTTTGATGTGAGGTCCATTTTATCTGTGGCTGTAGAGCCTGCTGATACTGCTGGCTTTTGAATCAAATGGATGTGATCATCTTGGAGGGCAAGCGTCATTGCCTTCTACAGATGGGGAAGCTGAGGCAGAGAAAGCACAATGTCCTCTAGTAGGCTCTAGGATTCAGGACCCTCTGATCACTCGTTTAACTCTTCACTCTTGTGTAGCTTTAAGAGCTAGGGAGATGGATGATTTGGAGAATTTCTGCCTCCCAAGCATGAGGGTCTGAGTTTAGGCCACCAGAACACACATAAAAAGCCAGATATGTTGGTGTGTACATGTTATCTTTGTGATGAAGTGATGAGAGGCAGACACAGTGGATTCTGTCCCTTTGTAGCACATTTAGCCTATAAACTGCAGTTCCAGGCCAATGAAAGGCCCTGTCTCAAACACAAGGTGAAAGGTACCTGAGGACTGAGACCAGAGAAGTTGTCCTCTGCCCTGTACATGCACAGCATTCATGTGCACATCTATGTGTGCACACACACTTGACACATACACACACACATTAGAGTGTACTGTGTTAGAATGAGGTTCAACATTTAACAAATATATATATATATATATATATATATATATATATATATATTACTTAGAAGTGTTTTACTAAAAAGCGAAGAGCTGAAGAATTTTGTTTTCTTCAGTCAATGTGCCAAATATAGTGGGGTAGCCATACAAGTTACTATCTAAAAGTTAAAGGAGGTGTTGTTCAATAAGTACATGGTGATGACAGGAATAATCCGTACTGCCCGTCACTATGACTAATGCTGGTCCTTCATGTATCTTGACTTGCAGGGGGATTCCTCAGTGTCAATGTGAGTGAGATCAGTTTTGATGAAGTTCATCAGCTCTTCTCCAAGGACGTAGAGATTGGGCCAGGAGGCCACTGGAGGCCCAAAGACTGTAAGCCCAGATGGAAGGTGAGGCAGTTTTCCTCAAAGGCTGTGTGACAGTGACTTAAGGATTTGGGGACAAGGTGTGCTATGTTCAAAACAGCAAAATATTTTTTAAGTTTTGATAAAAATGAAAGCATCAAAAGGTATGTATTTTAATGCCCAGACCTTTACAGTTTCCTTGCAATCAGCACTGTTCTTTTGAATATTGTAAGGGCACCTGTACCTGCATAGAGTGTGCTTACGTGTTCAGAGTCCCAGGGTTTCTGGTAAAAAGGTGAGACCAGTTTAACTTGCAGAATGGATTTCTTTTTGGTACTGCCTTGTTCAGGGGAGAGGCCATGTAGGTATTTCCCACCAGTTTCTGGAATGGAGAACTCACAGGAAGGATGCTTATTATCAGCTGGATTCAGCTTGGAGCTGCCAAGCTGTTTCTCATTCCCCAGAGGCTTCTCAGAGTTCATGGTCAAACTTGAAAAGGAAGGCTTTGAGCTCTTGGTTTGCAGGAGGCGGAGCACAGGCTTTTGACAGCTCAGAATTCTATTTTAATGGTTTGTTTGAAAAATCATAAGGGAGTGAGTCAGCCTCTTGTGCACTAAAACAAACAAACAAAACCAAAACAATAGCAAAGAGAACTGGTTGGAAGTTGCTCTCAATCCTGTGAAAGTGACCCTAAAGGAAAATTTGTATAATGGTGCTGTGTTAGAGTTCAGCATGGCACTGTGTACTGGAAGTGAAAACCAGCTGTCATCCAACAGGTGTTATACCCTCAAGATTTTGATGTGACTTGAACCTGGGAATAGCCCTTTAAAAAATAACAGTGTTCTTCTAACATATTTGTATGTTAGTATCAAAGCAAAATCCCTAGTAGGAAGGAGAATTATATGCCATTCATCATCTGATAAAGATCCTGTGACATCATTGACCTGACCTTGAACTCCTTCTGTTCAGGGATGCATGCATTTCTCCCACATCCCTCGTGTAGCAGAACACGTTGCTTGAGGTAAACAGCACAGTTTTGTTGAGTTGGGTTTATGAGGTTAATAAATTCCTTTGGGGCCTTATTACAAATGAATAAATAAAAGTTCAGTTTTCTCATGACCTCAAGCAGCTTAGAAAGCTGCCTCAATGCATTTCAGTGCAAATTTTAGGGAAATATTTTATAAATTGCATAAATGAATTTTCATATTTCTTTATAGATCCTTTAAGCAGTTGTAGCAATATGAAGCAGTCTATGTTAGAAAATGTTCTCGGAAAATGGGTTGTTTTTATTACTTGAGTGATGAGCGCATATGTTGAATGCTATGTAAGAAAAAACATAGTCATGACAGCTGAGGGATGCCATGGAGGCCGAAGCTAAGATGTAAACAGGACACAGGACGCGTGTATCCTACCTGTGGCATAGTTAGGATCAGAAAACTTGCTCATTCTGCTTACTGTGGTTTGTACTGGATGGGTCTTCAATTTTCTAGCGTATTTTCTTCTGTTTTCTGGGACAGCTGGAACCACAGGGGTCACTCTTAATTAGAGCTATTAGTGAGCTGCATGCTCATGTGACTGATTAGGATTGGAGGAATTCATGGGAGCAAAGCAATTTAGGGATAAAAAAGACTTAGTTCCTTTGATGTAGAGGCTGTATGATAGCCCTTAGATCAGCTTTGAGCCTCTTAGTGAATCTATTAGTCAAGGTTCTCTAGAGGAACAGAATTTACAGAATGAATATGTGTATTCCGCGACACAAGGCAATTCTTGAACAAAGCCATCAGACATTAACCTCTTGTAAAGAGGACAGACAAGAACTGTCTCCTCCCTCTTTATCAGTCTGAAATTTGTTCCTGGAGGCCCTGGAAATAAGGAAGAAGAGGAAGGTAGCTAAGACCCCCCAAGCAGAATGGGAACTTAGTAGCTCTTGTGTTTCCATCTAATTCAGTGGCAACAGCTAGCTGGGCTCTAAACCAACCTGGTGAAAAGCTGCTGGTGTAAGCGTTGGAGTTCTTCAGAGCATGTACCGGGGCAGGACCCTGGTGTAAGCGGTGGAGTTCTTCAGAGTGTGTGCCAGGGCGGGACCTGGTGTAAGTGGTGGAGTTCATCAGAGTGTGTGCCAGGGCGGGACCTTGCTGGGCACACAGTCTACGTGGCAGACGTTCTCTTGATTGTCTCTTTTTTGTGTACTTAGGAGGAAATAAACAAGGGGGAAAGTGCACAGGTAATTCAGTAAGACTAGTGGTTTTGAAATTGGAAGTAACTGAATGGTGTAATTTTTCTTGAACAAGAGGTGGTGAGGAAAGACTTCTGTCTTCCCTGATTCTTCCACTAGAGAGGGGCTTCTGCAAGTCCACACCTGTGGAAGGAAGAAAGACCCTCAACATGAATAGACATGTGTGCTCTCTTTCTTGACAATAAATTATAAACTATTAAGAATATTGCCCCGCATATAGGAATGTCATAGCACCAAGTTAATTTTAAAGATATTATGTAGCTTTATTTTAATGAAAATACACACACGCATAGATGTATACACACATACACATGCACACACACACACGCATATATAGCTTTAGGCCAGTCACTTCAAACGTAATAGCATCTGGTTTTCTTTTGGATGTGCATTTACTATTAAAAGTTTCTTTTGTTTGCCAGGATGATTTCTTTAAGAACATTCTCAGTTCCTTACTGAGATAGAAAATGAACAACAGCAACAACAAACCTTCAAGCCCACGCCTCTGGGTTTCATGTGCCCCGCTGAGGCATTCTCTATATTAAGGCTGATCTTGGTGTTTGCTAATCCTTACCTGTCAGCTCCTCAACCTAGTTGTATTTACTTCATATGGGCGATTATTAATGGATTGTCACCCATTTGGTGGCTTCTTTGCTTAAATATCTATAACTTGATTTTCTTTTAAGATTTATTTTTCATGAGTGTGTGCACGTGCGTGCGTGCGTGCATGCAGAAAAGAATGTCAGATACCCTTATCTGGAGCTGGAGTTACAGGTGGTTGGGAGGCCCTTAAACCGTGTGTTGGGAAGGGAACTCAGGTCCTCTGAAGAGCAGCAAGCACTCTTAACCACTAAGGCATCTCTCCAGCCCTATAATTTGCTTTTTAAAAATTTATTTATTATTGTGTAAATGATGAGTGCGACATATGTACTGTGTTGTGGGGGAGGGGCCAGAGAACAGCTTTCAGTGCTGGATCCTCAGGCAATTTTACCTGGTGTGTCCTCTCCCTCCCTAATAGCTCTAATTTGCCTTAACTGCTTCTGGAGCCCATTTGTAACACCGCAGCAACTTGTAGCCAGAGGCAAAGCCAGGAGGGTAGATTTCACTGCTGCTCCCACTGGCCCGAGCTTGGTAAGGGACAGACAGCAAGGACTAGTCCTCACCGTCTGACTAGCTCTCCCTTGGACTTCCATAGCCATTCCTGCACTCGGTGTGAGTCAGGGCTCTGGGAGCTGGTTGGCTGCTTATTGGTTTAGGAATTCCTCCAATGTGCCAGCCATCCAGAAGCTCGCCATCAAGTCCCTGCTTAGCATCTTCAATAGTCACCAAGTGGGGGATGGGGAGGGAGTCTTGCATATTGCTGTAGCATCATCCAGATCCTCACTGTTCTGAGCTCAGAGATATCTTCTGGGGCAAATCAAATGGGAGTGGGGTCCACAGGGCATCGGAATCATGGTGGTCCTGTGACTTACGGATGTAACACTGCCCATGGCAGCATGGAAGTGCCAGCCTTGTAGACTGTCTCTGTTCTAGTTATCACATCAGGAAAGGAAAGAGAAGTGTGGCCTTTCTAGTACATGCGCTCAAGCTTACTAAGCCCGATCTCCTTCTAAGTAAACCCTTGACTCAGCTTTTTTCCATTTGTAGTTCTGGCAATATACATGGCTAAATGTCATTTGTTTGTTTGTTTTCTTTTTCTGGTGTTGGGAGCTGAATCCAGGACCCAGGGTTCACCTTTGACTACACCCCCAGCTCCATTGTTGATTTTTTTTGTTGTTAACAATGCCTAAGGTCATGTCCTGATTTTACAAGTGAAATGAGTCCCAGAACTTAGCAATTTCAATTATTTGTAGGTTTTTTTTTATTCTTTTGGGTCAATATATTTGGTCTAAATAAAAATTTCAACAAACTCCAAGTATTTATGGCTCTTTCAAAATCCAGAATCTAGAGTGGTGTAGATGTGTTTTAGTAACCTTTCCATTTTTTAAATTGTTTGAAAATTTGGTGATTTTTTTTTGAAATTTATCGTGTGTAGAAAATATACTGTGTTGATTTCAAGTTTTATTGTCAAGTTAACAGCTACAATAAAGCCAGTTTAGCTCAGAAATTAGGGAAAGTGAATTAGAAGACACTTTAGCTTTGTGAAGGTCTGAATCTGATGTGTAAGATTTTACTTCTCTGGGAAAGTTTAAACCCTAGAAGTTGAGGCTGTGCGTGCGTTTGTGTGTGTGTGTGTGTGTGTGTGTGTAGGGGATGAGTGTTTCTGCCCTTGCTAGTTTCACAAGACTTTTAGTAGGTGTGAAATAATGGCCGAACCTGTGTGAGCACATGGTGCAAGTCTGGTGAGAAATTCACAAGGCTGTGACGTGAAGGTACTAGAAGTTTCCAAGGCTCAGCTGTTGTGTGCACCTGCAGGGCTTGCTGCAACACTGCCTTACTCATGCTGCAGGTGTTCTGTTCTGTTTTGAAGGTGGCCGTTCTCATCCCCTTCCGTAACCGCCACGAACATCTTCCAATTTTCTTCCTGCACCTAATTCCGATGCTCCAGAAACAGCGGCTGGAATTTGCCTTTTATGTCATTGAACAGGTGAGGACGGTTTTCAAAATGCCACTAAATATTTTAGAACTTCAATTTGTGATGGAGTTTGATTAAAAATACTCAGCCAAAGTCCATTGGTGAGTCATCCTTGCATTTAGGATTGAATGAAATCATATTTGGGATCGAACTTGTATTTTTTTTGTAATAATTACAGTTTGGAAATGAATTAAGCAGGGATTATGCTTGATTTTGAGGTAACAGCTTTGACATATTTTATGGTTTTATACTACCTATTAGATTGTCAAACTGTTTTATATGTAAATGGCTGATGTTCATCCTACAGAGTTAAATGCTGGACTTGTAACATTATTCCATTTCTGCTTTTCTCATCTTTATGAATTTGATTTGTGCTTAAAAACCTCCACTAAGGGCAATTTGCTTTGGGACATTACTTCTTTTGTAATACAAGATTCTCGAGAGTATTTAGTCCTGTGCAACTGTTTGGGCTCCTGATGGGGCATGTTGGAATGTCATCAATGTCCTGTCCTACTCTGAATTATGGATGCACTCATTATATTAGTGACCTCAGACACATCCACTCTGTTTTATTTTGGAAGTGTTTTCCATTTCTGACCTATGAATTTTAATACATAAAAGTTTCATATTGTTGTTTCAATGTGAAGCATTGCTAATTCTTGATGGGGGAGTCCTTTGTCTAGGGAGTACTACTGCTGGCTAGCCTTGAAAACTAATATTGCCTTGACCTTATTAGGTAATTAAGGGTGCCTGAGTAGAGCCAGGTAGTAGTCCTTAAAGAGAGAAGTGGTATGCAATGGTCATTTTCTGTTCTGTGTTTTTAGTTTTCCATTTTTAGAATTACATTTCTTGGTAGCAGAGCCTTGGCTGTTTCTGTTGTAGACACATGTGTAGCTTGTCAGCAGCACTTAGACTGATATGGATGGTAGAACTATCCCTTTCATGGCAGAGACCAGCTCAGTAAGGAAATGCCCATCCAATGACTGACAGGTCAGAGAAATTATGTAGAGAATCAAATCTGTGATGCTCAGGATCCCTTCCAGATGGGAGTCTAGAGTTCTTTCAGAACAAGAGATAAACAGGAAGAGAGTAGACTTTATAAATAAATTTTAGCAAAGCAAGAAACAAGACAAACAAAAACTTTACATTACACTTGCCTTGAATGGATGCTATGCAGGCTGGCCTAGGCTACATTACAGAGTTGAAGTGAGCTTGCCTTACTGTTGCAGTTCGTGCCTTTGTTTAAAGACTATAAGTGTAATGAAAGAATTCGTGATTTTATTTCTATTTTTATTTTATTTTTTATTTTAGGTTTCTGTCTCAGAAACCTAAAATAGTGAGCTACCCCTTGAAGAGAGTGCTCTCTTCTGACTTAGGCCTCTCTTTCTGGAAGCTCAGCGGTAGGCAGTGTCTTCTGTACTGACTATTTCATTTCTGTTGCTGGGATAAAATGCCCTGACAAAAGGCAACTCGGGAAAGGGCTTATTTTACCTCACAAGTTCACGTTATAGTCCATCATGGCAGGGACCTAAAATAGCCATCACTCCCACAATCAGGCTGAGAATAATGACTGTGTGCTCACCTGCTTCCTGGCATAGCTCAGCCTTCCTTCTCCACAGCTCCAGACAGGCAGGAAGCAGTGCCACCTACAGTTGCTTGGCTCTACCCACACCAATTACCACAATTATAACCCCATGGACATGCCCAGTATATAGACACTCCCTCTGATTCTAGGTTGTGTCAAGTTGACAGTTGAAGCTCGCCATCATGCTGGCCTTTCCGATCTCATTACCTTCCTCCCCTGCTTGCCTTGGTTGATGAGTCGGTAGAGTCTCAGTGCTGTTCATGTAGATTAGGAAGTCTCTGTTTAATCTTCTTCTGTTATTTTAATTGAGGTATCTATTTGTTGGGCTGCAGAATTCTTTGTGTATTCTAGTCGTAGGTCATTTGTGAGTCATACTTGGCAAGTATTTATCTTCAGACTGTGGTCTGCCCTTTAATTTCTTGATAGTGTTTGTTTTTTTTCCCCCTTCAGTGCTGGGATTAAACCCAGGGCTTTGCACTTGCTATTTAAATAGTCCACCATTGAGATGCATCCCCAACCTCAAATAGGGTTTTATTGAAAAGTAAAGGTTTTTGTTTTAATAAAGCTCAGTTATTTGATTTTTTTTCATAGTTTCTGCTTTTTGTTTTGTAGTTGAGAATGGTTCTCAAATACTTTCAGAATGTTTTTCTCCAGAACATTTGTGGTTCTAACTCTCCTATTTGGGCTAATCCCTCTGAGTTAATCTTTTTTTTAAAGATTTATTTATTTATTATATATACAACATTCCTTCCATGTACACCTTCATGCCAGAAGAGGGTGACAGATCTCATTACAGATGGTTGTGAGCCACCATGTGGTTGCTGGGAATTGAACTCAGAACCTCTGGAAGAGCAGGCAGTGCTCTTATCCTCTGAGCCATCTCTCCAGCCCCCTGAGTTAATCTTTATATGTGGTGTGAGGTAAAGAGGAAGGGTTGGGTGATTTTCTTCTGTCCTGTGGATTTTTAGTTTTTTCATCAGCATCTATAAAACAGCTGATCTTTTCCTCATTAGCCCTTCGTTGGGAGTGAGTTTATGGTTGTGGGTTAATCACCCAACAGACCTTTATCTCACATCTCATCTTTAGAGAGGAGGCAAAGCCATGCACACCCCCTCGATTCTCTGGCTTTCCGGGGTGCTCTTCAGTTGTCCCGTACTATCGAATGTGTGTTCCTGGTTTAGTATTGATCAAGGCTGAGACTCAGACCTCAGAGACTAGAGAGTTAAAATGTGGATCTCAGCTGCTCTGCCAGATGTTTTGCCACAGCTGCAAAGTTGTTCACCAGCACCAAAGTATAGACAGTGCTCACCTCCTGCACACTATGGGTGAATGATGGTTCAAAAAAGAAGGCTAGCCGTCTCTGACAACAGTGTAGATGCACAACTACAGCTGTCGTGAAAGTAGCTTCAAATCCTGACTGGTGATCATTTCTTAGAAGGTCAGTTTTTATCGGATAAGTTGCTGTGTTGAAAAGTACACGTGCTGGGTCGGCATCACACTGCACACGCCTTTAGTCTCGGCACTCGGGAGGCACCAGCAATTGGATCTGTGGAGAGGCCAGCCCAGTCTGTACAGTGAGCACCAGCGAGGCCAAGAAGAGCTACATGGTGAGGTCCTGTCTCAGTGGTGTGGAACGAATACACAATATACAAGCAAGAGACATGCCAACATATGCACATATGTACCTGAAGGTCAGATTAGCCACATAGTAAAAAGCCGAGAAGGGTTTTTTGTTTTTTTTTTTTTTTTTAAATTCAGAATAAACCACAAAAAAAACCTTTTAATTGGATATTCTTCAGTCCTTAGTAGAAATGGTCTTCAATAAAAATTTGAGTAATTGCCACAAAAAAATAGCCCTTAGTAATACAAGTCAAGCCACACTTTATCCATTATTAATTTTGTTGTATATTCTACTGAGAATGGAGGAGAAATTGCAAAAGGTCTTCTTATAGAAACAGGCAAGCAAATTTAATGGAACAGGACAGAAAGACCAGAACTCACTTCCAACAAAGGAACTAACGAAAGAAAGATCAGCTGCTTTATTTTTTTTTTTTAAAGATTTTTATTTATTATGTATACAGGGTTCTTTTTGCATGTATCCTGCAGTACAGAAGAGGGCACCAGATCTCATTACAGATGGTTATGAGCCACCATGTGGTTGCTGGGAATTGAACTCAGGACCTCTGGAAGAGTAGCCAGTGCTTTTTACCTCTGAGCCATCTCTCCAGCCCGATCAGCTGCTTTATAAATGATGATGAACTATCTCATCCACAGTCAAGAGCAGAGAGAGATGAACACACTATACCTGCTTCTCCTTTCATCTCTATTCTCATGTAGCTCAGGATCCAAAGCCAGGGAATGAAACTGCCCACAGTGGGCTTGGCCTTCTTACCGTGTTAATCCGTACAATCAAGGTAAATCTTTCACAGGCATGCCCAAAGTTGATCTGTAGAAAACCCCTCATCGAGACTCCCCATCACACCAACTAAAGCCCCTTAATGTTCTGGAAGGGTGAGATAGTAAATTATCATGTGACGTGCAGATGACAACTTAAAAACAAAACCATTGGGTTCTATGTAGAGAATGAGTCACAGGTGAGGCAGGAAGGAAACAAGGAGACCAGTTAGAAAGCCGCTGCTGTCATTGAAAAGGATATGGTGATGCCTGGGCTCTGGTGACACAGGACATTGTCAACAGTGGTTGGGTTGGTTTTATTAGAGTAAAATTATTTACTGATACAGTGATATGCAGTGTGAGCACTAGAGAGAGCGCCTTCACTTTTTAGTACTTTAGTCTTAAACATGAATAGGCAACCACCGAGCTCCAGGTTTTAAAGAAAATGTCTGCAAATGAGACACAGTCAAGCAAGGTAATGAGAGAGCAAAGATAAAATCTACCAAATCTCACAACCAGGATCCACGGAGCTAACAGAGAAGTGAAAGATCGTTTCTGAAATGAGAATGGTTTGCCATAAAGGAAGAGCAATCAGAGTAGAATGTCAGTGGAACTGAAAATGTGGTGGGTGAAGCTTCTGAAAGAATAGATAGGAGACAGCTCCTACAGTAGAATCAAAATATAAGAAAGCAGAATCTAAGAGCACCCCTTTTGTGTGAAGATAACCGTCCTTCAAGAGGCCCATGGGAGACAAGGTAAACTGCCTGGGAACCACTACCAGAGAAGGGGCAGTCTTGACTTGAGAGTAGGTCATTGGCACATGACTGATTAGCCTGCTCAGAAGAACTCCATTTCTGTGGATGACGTGGTCAGCATCTTAAATAACCACTGGCCTGTTTCATTTCTATTCCGCTTTCCTAGTACTAGGGATCCAGCACTGTCAACGAGTTACATCTCCCATCTGTGGCTTTTCTTAAGTCACCAAGTTTTGCTGCGATATTTAATACATTAATGCATAACAAATACACCCACTCATCAGAATTCTGGAAGAACCACAGTAGAAAAAAATTTTAGGAGTGTAGAAGGAAAGGGCTAAAAAAAAGTTTTGAAGAAAAATTTCCAAAGCTAGGTATCATGCATGCCTTTAAACCCAGCACTTGGGAAGCAGAGGCAGAGAAATCTCAGTGAGTTCAAGACCCGTCTGCTCTACATAAAGAGTTCTAGGACAGCCAGGGAGGGAGGAAGGGAGAGAGAGAGAGAGAGAGAGAGATGTTTTCAGAAGCAAAAAGCATGTGTCACAATGCACGTGTGAATAAAGCACACATTCATTATAGAGCACAGTATTTTCTAATTTTAGAATGAAAGGGAAAAGAGACGATATTAAGGAGACTACAGGAAAAATGACAGCTAGGAGTCAGGAATATGTGAGCTATCCTGCCATTGCAGGTGCCCAAGAGACTGACTTACAGGTTTTAGAGAAAGAAAGGCACTTTGCCCATGAAGTTTCTACCCAGAATGTCAATTCAAGGGTAGACCGTGGCATTTTCAGTCATTTATTGATGAAATACACAAGCATACACACACACATGTACATGTGCATGCACACGTGTGCACACACATCTGAAAGACATACCACAGCAAATTAAGTAAAGCCGCATAAAAGACATGGATGATCAAGAGTGTGAAGCAGAAGATGAGAGTCACATGGCTGCCCGTAAGGACAGTGGGAATTGAACTGAGGTGAGGAGACTAGGAGCTGAGAGAGGATTTGAAATTTCCATAATTACATCAGTTACTAAAGGTGTAGGTTCTATCGACTGTCCTTTCTAGTTATACAGAAAGCTAGCTAATCTCCTCCACAAAGAAAAAAATCAATTCACTTAGCACTGAGGAAATATTTGCACAGTGCTAATAATGTACACTTCATTAATTTAACCAAAAATCAAGGCAACCATGTTGGGAGGTGGGAGGGAGGGGCAGTGCTATGATTTAACTCCTCTGCCTCCAGGGTAAGAATTGTAGAAAATATCTAAAGTTAACAGAGCAAGAGCTAGCATCCAAGTGTGGACGCAGATACCAGAATAAACATGCAGAAGGGTGAAGCAGTGCACTTTTGGCTGATGAAGATGGGTTAGAAATGGAAATTCCTTCGCCTCAACCTCTAAGTGTTGTGTCCATGTTTTATAGAAGCAGATTTTAAGACCTTAGAAAACAAGTAGTTTAGCAAAGCCGATATCGATGTTCCAATAATAATATTACAATTTGCTTCCTTTTCCTTATGAAAGCAATGTGCTTTCTGTGACCTCGAGTTTGTGGGAACCTGTGCCCCACACTGAATGGTGTCTCTCCCGAGGCCACACTGCCTGATTCCTTCATTCCTGCCAAATTCCTTTTCTTAGGTGTTGGGGATGATTTGTTAAATGCTAAGCATTTGTAAGGCCTTAATCTTCAGATGCTGAAGCAAGCTTTGCTGTTTGCCACAGACTTGTGTCTTCATGATGAATAAAGGGAAGGTTGCAATACGGGCACTTGGATTTTATGTAGTAAGTTCCTCTATTGTGTCGGTTAAAACATTCTTGTTTTACCATAAGCAGGAATAGAGAGTTTAAGAAAACAAACCCAGTGTTGCCAGTGCTACATCAGGATGGCTACATCGGATGGCTACATCAGGAAGGAAGCTGGGTGTGTGTTGTGTGAAAATGCTTTCCGCTTACTTCAAAGTCCTTCCCGGAGGATGCCCCTCTTTGTTATGCAGAGAAGGGCCTGCTTGGGAGTCCTCTTCAGTTTCCTGCCTTAATCTCCTCACCTCCCACATTAGGGAGCAAATCCAGGATTCCAAACATACTAGGCAAAATTCTTATCACTGAGCCACAGCCTCTCCCTCCTGTCTTAATAAAAATGATTTATTTTTATTGTTTTAAGTGGACACGTGCAGTTGAGTGCAGGTCCTGAGGAGGGCAGAGACATCAGACTCCTTAGACTTCGAGTCCCAGATAGTTGTGAACTGTGTGACATGGGTGCCAGGAACACACTCGGTTCCTCTGTGAGAGCAGATAGGGCTCTTGAGTGCTGAACCGTCTCCCTAGCAGAACTCCTGGCCTCATTTTTAATACCATAGAAAGCTGCAGTAGAAAGTGCAGCACATGCTTTTTTTTTTTTGAGTTGTTTATGTGTTCTTTGATATAATGTCTTTTATTATTTTATCTTTAAACTTGGTCATACATAGTCGGTGATCTGGCATTTTTGAAGTAAAGCAGAAATACAAGTTGATATGCTCATATTTATACAGTGTACCAGTAGAGTAGATAGTATCAGCCGTCAGGTTCTCTTCTTTGTCATCAAGATGCATCATAAGTAAATTTAAAAAGCATGCAGTCCTATGCCCTGTAACATCAGTCAGTGGCATCGGACATGTGTAACAGTGGCCCCCAAGGTCTACCTCCCAGTGATACAGCATCCATAATTTGTGTATATAACTCTGTAATATCTGAGCAGTGTCGGTCACTCAATGAATGATACCTCAGAACAAACCTTCCATTGGTAAGTGGTGCCTGGTTGAGTTTGGGAAGCCTGACATATGCTTCTGACTTGTTTATTTCTTTACCACAATATAATTATTACTTGACTATGATACAACAAATTAAGAAGTGGTGGAAAGTATCACATGACCAAGTCTGAGTGCATTTCTGGTTTTCTCTGCTCTGTGGAGACTGGCACACAACCGTTCAATCGCGCGATGCTCTTTAACGTGGGTTTCAAAGAGGCCATGAAAGACAACACCTGGGACTGCATGATCTTCCATGACGTGGATCACCTGCCGGAAAATGACCGGAACTATTATGGATGTGGAGAGATGCCACGTCACTTTGCAGCAAAGCTGGACAAGTACATGTACATGTGAGTACCATGTCCGCTCTTGATGCTCTTCCGTGTGCCTGTAGCAGCACGCTGGGCCTCCTCTGAGGCTGCTCAAGGACAGTCTGAGCCAGGATAAGGGCTGGTTTGTCCATTCAAGATCACACAGGGGTTGAATGTGGTGTGGTGGGAAGGAACCTGACTTCCTGTAGTAAGCACAGAGATTTAAAAGTAGGTTCTCACTCGTCAGGGCTTGCCTAGTCACATGTCCCTCTCAAGGTTGCTTTTCTCTTCCTTGGACAATAGAGTCCATCTGTGGGGCTGCTTTCTGGGATCACATACCCTAATCCTGAAGTGTGCTAACTGTGTGACCCATGCTGGTGCCCCCTCCCTTAGGGATGGTCCAGGGTCCAGACCTGCCCTTCTGCAGACCACCTACTCTGTAATTATTTGATACAAATACCCCTTCCCTGTGTGTGTGTGTGTGTGTGTGTGTGTGTGTGTGTGTCTGAGTGTCTGAAGCCAGAGCTTGCTGTCATGTATCTTCCTCAGTCTTTTTTCCATCTTATTTTTGAACCTGGAGTTTGCCAATTTATTTAGCTGGATGGCCAACAACCCTCAGGGACATGGCTCATTCCCAGAGTTGGAACCACTGGCATACACCTACCTCTGTGCCCAGCATTTTAAGTGGGTGCTGGGGATTCAAACTTGGTTCCTCATGCTTGCATAGTGAGTCACCTCCCCAGGCCCCTATAAATACCTTTATTATGTAAGTAATTGTTAATCTAAGTATAAAATCTGAAGCACTCAAGTCAAAGTTAATGATCCAGTATTGACAGAAGGCTTGAGGAAAACACAGATGACTCAGATTAGGCCTTACCATGGAATGCCATCTCATTGTACCCAAATACCCGCTTTTTTTTAAAAGTGCAATTTTGATTAACAAATATCCATTGCACGCACACAGTGACATGAAGATATTCTTGTACAAGTGCATCACACTGAGGATCCTGTTCACTTTCATCCTGATTTTTCTCATTCCTTCCCTCAGGGAGTATGCTCCCACATAGGTGTGCTTTTACATATCTGCATAAGGACTAGGCTTCTGCAGTTGAGAGAAATTGTGTAACCTTTGTCTTTCTGAGTTTGACTTACTTTGCTTAACATAATGCTGTCTGGCATATCCATTTTCCTTTGAACCAGGGTTCTCAACCTGTGGATTGCAATCCCTTTGGGGGTCACATATCAGATATCCTGAATATTATATATTTACATTACTATTCATAATAGTAGCAAAATTACAGTTATAAAGTAGCAATGAAAATAATTTTATCGTGGGGTCACCACAACCTGAGGAGTTGTATTAAAGGGTTGCAGCGTTAGGAAGGTTGAGAACCACTGCTCTAAACAGTACAAGGTTTTTTCTTTTATGTCTCACTAAAAACCCATTGTGAAGACTTATTTTTAAAAGCAGCAGCAAGTGCTGGTGAGGGTGTGGGGAAAGAGAAGGTAGACATTGCTGGTGGGCATGGAAGTCAGCCCGCCATCGTGGCAATGTGTATGAGTCTTCAAAACCAGCAGTTCCTGGCATGTAAATCCCAGCCAACCCTTTGGAGCCATCCAGAGGTTAGGATGCTTGGCTTGGAGCCTTGTTAAGAAGTCATAAAGTTACCAGTAGAAGATGGCAGCAGAGGGACGATGGTGGCATTCAGGGTCTGGGCAGGAGGATGCTTTAGTCTCCTGTCTAGACAGTGTAAGATAAGCACTGTGAAGATTTAAAAAAAAAATATTGATGTTCTTTAGTGTATTTGTGATAGTTTCATTTAACTTAGACTATTTTCTGTTATGTAGAGAATACAACTCCCAAAAGTTGTCCCCTACATGGGCACATACACAAATAAGTAAATGGAATAAATTTTTAAAGTGTTTCAGAGTTGACTAACTCCTTGGGATTTGAGTTAGAGAAAGTAGGGAAAATAAAACCTACATTAAAAATTGAGTGCTTTCTTCTAAATACTAGCCCATTATAAATAAATATATTTGGAGCTGGTGAGCTGGCTCAGCAGGTGAAAGTGCTGTGGCAAGCCTGATGCGCCCACCTGGGAGAAGAGAACACTGGCTTCTACAGGTTGTCCTTGTACAAGGACTCCTGTGAGAAAACCTGACCCTCTGCAACATGGCATCCCCATAATAAATATGTGGGAAATGGTCTTAAAGTGTATATTAAATATCTGAGTATTTTATGAGTTTAATACAAATAGGTAAAGTAATTTTAGAAATAGATAAGTTCATTTCAAAATTAAACATTTATTTCTTCCTGATTTATATTTATCCTGTTCTTTGTAACAAATAATATGCCTATAAATAAAGTCAGTTAATATTTTAAAATGACTTTAATTTAGCAAGATCTAGCATGCATTGACAGTTACTAACATGTTTAAATATGTGAGAATATTATTTTTGACACTGGGTTTTGTTTGGTTGGTTGGTTTTGATTCTTTTTCGAGACGGGGTTTTTCTGTAGCTTTGGAGCCTGTCCTGGAACTAGCTCTTGTAGACTAGGCTGGTCTCAAACTCACAGAGATCCTCCTGCCTCTGCCTCCCGAGTGCTGGAATTAAAGGCATGCGCCACCAACACCTGGTGACACTGGGTTTTGAGTAAAAATAAAAGTACTATTAAATTTCAATTGCCATGTGTGTTTTTATTTTACATTTAATGTAAATACTTGCTTTGCTGTTGTATGAGAATGTTTCATTTCTCTGTTCACATTTCCCAGAATGCTTTTTTGCCCTCTAAATCAGCTTGTTTTGTGAAACTAGAAGTGTATGTCAAAGCACATGAGAGGTGGAAGTGTGGCCAGCTGTCCTGAGTGATGGGGACACTGCCATTTTCTCTTTCGTAGTCTTCCGTATAAGGAGTTCTTCGGTGGTGTGAGCGGCCTGACGGTGGAGCAGTTTCGGAAGATCAATGGCTTTCCCAATGCTTTCTGGGGCTGGGGAGGAGAGGATGATGACCTTTGGAACAGGTATGTTGAGGCACAAGTTGCTTAGTAATTGAGGTTCTAAATTCTGTCCACATTTTGTAAACGTTTGCCTCTTCTAAGAAAGGGGGCTTTGGGCTGGGAAGTTTGTAGTTCCTAAATCTGTTTTTGTTCTGAAATTCATTCAGTCCATTTTATGTTGCCTTGCAGAGTTCACTATGCTGGGTATAATGTAACCCGGCCAGAGGGAGACTTGGGAAAATACACATCTATCCCTCACCACCATAGGGGGGAAGTACAGTTTTTAGGGAGGTAAGTTGAATGGTCATTGTGAGACTCAGGGCTTCAGAACGGATATACGGCATGCTAGAAACATAAATAGAAAGAAGTCGCTTCCATGATCAAAGGTCTCTTTAGCAAATGTTTTTAGATTGTACTTATTCCGTGTGTGTGTGTGTGTGTGTGTGTGGTGTGTGGTTTGTGTGTAGTGTGGTGTGGTGTGTGCATATATAGAGAAGCACAGACAGATTAATGTAGACAATATATGTCTATATTCATATCTAGTTTCCTGCTTTTTTAGGTATAAATTACTAAGGTATTCTAAGGAGCGTCAGTACATCGATGGATTGAACAATTTATTATGCACGCCCAAAGTACTGGTTGATAGGTTGTATACAAATATATCTGTAAACCTCATGCCAGAGTTAGCTCCAATTGAAGACTATTAAAAGAAGTCTCTCGTGGTGGGGTCGGCCACAGTGCTGGACTGTGAACTTACTTGGCTTGGAGTGTACTCTGCATGGATGCTAGAGATTGACATGTCTCATTGTCCCAGTCTGTGAAAAGAGCCAGCCTTATGTTTACTGCGTGGGACTCCATACCATCACCCTCCCCCACTCCCCACCCCACTTTGGGGCATCCTCCATGGCAAGCATTGTAGAGACCTGAACCCATTGCTTGGGAATGGAAGTGAAGAGAGCTCCCTACAAAGAGAAAATTTTTATACCGAAATCTATAATTTAATTCAAGAGAATGCTTTTATTTCCGTTCAAAACATATTTTGTACATATGTGATGTAAATTAAATGTGTTCAAATTGTTGGAAAAATAAGATGTCACAATTTTGCATGTAATTGGTTATGCCTTCCTTAAACTTTTATAGACATTTTTTTATTTGCATGGGGAAAAAAAACTATGTAAATCTATGTCTCAAAGCAAAGGTTAAGCCTTGTGTGGGAAGAAGAGAGTGTCAGCAATGGACAGACAATACAGTAACTGTCTTCCCGATGTTCAGCTTTAGATCTTCCTTCAGCCTGATGCAGACAAAGGCACAGCCCTCTGAGGGCTCTGAAGGAAAGAGGGACAATTCGCCCAGCTTTTCTTCCTGCCAGAATTACCTATTTTTGTTTTTTGTTTTGTTTTCTGTTTTCCCTTGCTTGCAATCTCATCAGATTTTGCCAAGTCAACAGCCATATTGTTTATGCATACTGCATGCGTATTACCAGGAAACCCTTCAAAGTCATGAAGTGATATGCTCTACAGGACTCTTCACGTTCAGTGTTTCTATGTACCTCCGATGTAAGTGTCAGGGATCTTGTGCCTCAAAAAAAAACGTTCCCAAGGCTGTGTTTATATGCTGTATTTTTTTTTCCGTTTCATAATGAGCAGCATTATTGTTTCCAGTTAAGGAGAACCAAAAGAAAGTATCTTCTTTTAAAAACTTTTTTTAAGAATGAACTTACGGAAAAGCCAGTAGTGCTTATACAGATGAATTATACTATTAGATGAGAAATTAGATGCTCTATTTTTATGAAGATAAATGCTTAGATTAAAATAAACTTCAACTTTAATTCTCAGATGACACAGTTCCCTTTTCACATCAGCCAAACATTCAAACTATTCTTTTTCATGTTCAAGAAATCTTTGGTGTTATTAAAGTTTCTTTACTAAAAGTGAAATTTAATAGACACCCCCCCCTTCTGTGGTGCTGGGGATTGAATCTGGGGCCTTTAGACTTACCTTAAATTCAGTTCATTGAATGTGTGGATACTGTAACTTCTGAAATATGTCTCACTACCTAATGCCAAGTCCAGTCATCCTCAGTTGGGATGAACTTTTCCCATGACAAAACAGCAGAGCCAAAACAGTATTCTTACTTTGAAAAATATCAATTATAAAGAATAATTTTTTGAAAACAAATTTCTTGAAAAAAGCTCATATTCTTATTAAGATTTTTATCTCCCATGCTTTCACAAATTTAAAACTGAACAGTGTCTCTGCAAAGTGAACTTTACCCAAGCGTGAGGAGCGCGAGAATTCTGGGTGTGAGAAAGTGTGCTTCCCTTCTCTAGCTAGTGTGGAGAGCTTAGCTTGCAGCTGTCTTCGCCATAGTTCTGGTAATGCTAATGGCCACAAACCCAGTCATACAGTAACTAAAATCCTTACCCGAGCCTGTCGTGACAGCAGTCTTGCTGTGTTTAGTTCTTAGATGTGGTTCTGAAATAATTACCTTCAAACTTTTTTGCTACTCAAAACAGTGAAAAATCAGAACTTCTGAAGATGAAGATCCTTGTATGCTTGTTTATTTTCTGTCTCGTGGCCGATGCCGTGTTTAATTTGACGGAACGACAGTGGGATGTAATGTTGCTGCTGCTGAGGGTTTGTGAGACAGTGTTTTGGCGGGTGATGAACCCACAGGAGGTCCTCCTCACACTGGTAGGGGAATTGACACCATGCTCTATCTTATTCAGGAAACACATTTTATAACGTTGGGCTGTCCACACTGGGATACCTTTTCACGTTGGTACATAGTTCACTATTTCAGAAAAATTCAGGACTCCAGGTAATCTGCCTTACTCTTTTGGGTTAAATCTAGCATTGATTTGCCTTCAGGAATTGGATATAAGTATTTTTTGCTGTATTTTGGTGTTGAATCTGGTATTCCAGCCTGTGAGAACCACCTTTGTTTTCTGTTTTACTCTTTTTAACTCAGACCCGGAATTATTTTCAGTTATGAACAGTGACCTATACATGCTCCCATGAATGACAGTTTTGCTCAGTTACCATGGTCATATGACAATAAAGCTCTTCCTTCTGTATTAGTGGAAACAGACAGTCTGTTCCGATCAAATCTTCCCAGTGGTTTCCATCAGGTGTCTACTCCCAGTTGGCTGCTTTGCTAACTGCGACAATTTAAAAGTGGTGGTGGTGTTTCTCTAAAGAAGTCAACTCAAGACAGTTGAAACTTCTCTGAATGAGGAAGGTACCCTCCGACCACTTGTTTGTCAGTTGTCTTGGTCTCAAGTCCAGTGTGGACACGGAGATGCCAGGAGGTCCTCATGACACTGGGGAAATCATTTGATGCCTTTGAACTAGAGAAAGAAATCATGATTGATGGACTGCTTATCAAAGAAAGGGAAGAAAGTACACACATTCATTATAACATTCTTTCCGGTTCTTAGTGAAGATGTCATTTAATTCTTTGCCAAAACTTGGGTTTGAATGAGGTGGCTTTTTTCCTTTTTATAAAAATATTTTCTGTTGTCGACCTTTGAGATGGCTCAGGGGTAAAGGTGCCTGCACCAAACCTGGCAACCTGACCTTGATCCCTGGTACCCACACTGTGGAAAAAAAGAACCTGTCCCTGCAAGTTGTTCTTTGACTTCCATATGTGTGCACACGCACAAAGAAGTGCACACATACACGAGTGCACACACAGGCTCACACGTGCGCGTGTGCACACACAAAGTAATTCAAAAATAATTAAAAATTAAATTTCTGTGTATATTTTATGAAAAGGTGTTCACTCAGAAAATCTTATTTTATAAAATTTAAGTACAAAACTATCTATTAAAACCTTACATTCCTATCCCAGCCATGGTACTGGTAGCCATCTGAAGACAAAGTGGAAGCATAGCCAATACAATAGTCTCCTGGAGGCAGTCGAAGCAGATTTTGTGTCATTGTACTTGGCCTTGTCCTCTTCCTTTATAGACCTGTCAGGTAAATAGCACTCTAGATTTCTTGCCTTGGGTTTGCAAATTTGTCATTTGAGAAGCAAACTGTCACAGTGTTGTTTTTCAGGAGGTGGAAGTGTACTTAAGATTATTTATTACAATATGAAATACTTCTATGTAAGTGCATTGACGTAAATGCTAGTGAATCCTTGCAATCTTTTTCCCTTTTTTTTTTTTTGGTCTTGTTTTGCTTCTCATGGAAATGTTTGTACTTTTTTTATCATTGTCTTTTATGAAATATAATGTTCTAAAGACTTTGTGTGGTGATGTCATTGTTTTCTCTCAGGACTTTTTGGGGATTATATATCCCCCCCTAAATTTTGGGTACATTATTGATGACTTAGTTGATGTTAAGGGTGGACTGTACAGATATAATGCTCTAAGCTTAAATACCCTCACTTAGTGCTTGCTCATCATAAACCTCACTCTCTCTCTCTCACACACACACACACACACAGACACACACACACACACACAACCATACTATTATTTAATTTTCATCCATGCACTTGGTAATTCATAGTATCAAGAATTCCTTAGCCCAGGGTTGAGATGAATGAGTGAGTCAGGCGTTTCCCCCCATAGATCAGAGGACCCGAGTTTGTCCCCCAAACACATGTAATGCTGGACTTGGTAACACATCTCAAATCTCATGGTGAGATGGGAGATGGAGACAGGAGAATTCCTGGAGGCTTGTAGGCCAGATGGCCTGATGTTTGCAGCAATGACCAACAAGAAAGACCCTGACTTAAACAGGGCAGAAGACAAGGATCAACATTTGAGATTGTCCTCTGACCTCTACCTGCAAGGTCTCGCATATTCTAGGTTGGCCTTGAACTCACAGTGTGGCCAGAACAGCCTAGAACACCCTATCCTCCTGCATCCACCTCCAAAATACTGGGATTTGAGTGGGGAGATGGCCCAGTTAAGGGCACACTCTACCTTTCCAGAGAACTACCATGTGTGTGCCAACATGCCTAGCCTTCAGATAGTCTTAAGATATATTTTGATGTCCTTGAAGTATAATATTAATTTAATCTTCAGTGCTTCAACTTGTGTTCTAGAGACTTTTGTAGGGGCAGCAGCCAATCTGATCCTCAAGAAGTATCCGTCTTCTGAGTAAAACTGATAGAGTGGGCAGACCTGAAGAGCACATGCCACCAATGGGCTCACACTTGCTTGTGCGTGTTTCTGAGCATCGCTGTTGGAGCAACTCCTCCATCGGTAGGCTACTTCCAAGCCATAAACATGATCTCTGAAAGGGTAGTTGAAATGATTGTTTTTCTGCAGAAGAGCTTCACAAGGGGTAGTAAACTCTGCGGAGGACTCTGGCAAGGCTCACATATGATCAACAAAGGTTTGAGTTTGGGGGTCACTTGTTACTAGCTAGCAAGCAGTAAGTGGTTAAAGTTGGGTGATTCTTGGTTTAGTGAGCCTCTAGGGGATCGTGGGAATGATTAAATAAACTAACACTGGGAGCATCCCTGACCTTCCCAACAAGAACTTGATTTGTCTGAAGTTAGCTTCTGACTTTATGTTTAGAAGCCTTTCTTCCATGCCAATGGCCCTAGGTTATGTTTGAGAACTATTTGGCAGGGTGTCCTTTGGTTCTCAGAAATTTTTACAGTGGTTATGCATAATTATGTAAACAATTAGTAAAACTGGCAAAGGCCCATGATTAACATGTGTAGTAGTCATAGAAGAAATGTGGCAAATAACTGGAACAATACAGTTATCTTACCACCAGCTAATGTAAAAGGGCGATGTAAGAAGAAAGGAAAAGAACAGTTTATATCTTAACCGCATCAAGACAGTATCACTGCTCTAACATTGCACGTGTGAATGCGTGCGAACGCATGTGTGCGTGCACACACACAAACACACTATTATGGTAAAAAGGCTGAGAAAATGTTCATGAGTTCTTTTAGGGGTGACCCGTCTCATACCTGGCCTCTCTGATATTCTTATTTTAATGTGCTTTAAATATTTTATAGGATCACAGGGCCAACTTACAAAATGGTTAATGGAGAGAATATTATTTCACTTATTATATTCAGGTACATTCTAAACTTTCAATTTAAGTCCTATTTTGATTATCATATCTATTTAGGAGTGAGAGTAGGTTTGGGAGTAAAAATAAATTCATTTTGCAGTTCCAAGAGAGGGTCCCAGGCAGAGGAAGGTGAAGACTCACTGCTAGGTACTCCTGCTTTTTCAAAGGGAACAGAAAAGGGGATCGTTGGAGGAATTTGGAGGAATTGTAGAAGTCCACACACCCCAGAACATAACAGCCTACAAAATCATTTCTAGAGGCCAATTTGTCACAAGGATTTATTTTTTTTCTGGGGAAGATGTGAACAACATCCATTCCCTCTAAAAAGGCTAATCACAAACCGAAGTACATTCTGCCTCAGTTTATCCTGGGAGCCAATGAGTTTATTAGGCTTGCTTACATAACAGCGGTGATGAGTTACTAACAAGAGCATGAGTGACCCCAAAGCAGCCACACTGGAAAGTCTCCACCCCATATGGATGGTGGCCTTGTTGGAGCCCCGTAGATGGAACCCCTTACCCCTAGTTTTTCCCTAGTTTATATACTAGATATGGGCAATTAAGGCAGAATTGCCTATAAATGGCTGGAAAGAATGGTGACACTCGGGGTCGAGGGTTCTGTGACCTCTGCCATGATGGACTCTGGAGACTGTAGGCGTAGCTGATCTCAGGAAGACGGTCACAGTTCGACTCAGGATACTATCTTAGGACAGTTTATAACTTTAGATTGTAAGTACAAAGAAGCTCAACATTTATAAAGGTTTTACCCATCCATGAGTGTGCACACAGACTGAGTATATAGTATAAAAAGTTTCAATACTTCTAAGAAGAGATAATACGGCATTTCTTGTACAGATAATTTTTTTTTACAAGGAGATAAAAGCTATTCAAAGGACTATTAGGAAAAGTGGAGGAAATAATCAAGTAACTGTTAATAATGAGTTTTTAGTAACTACTTATCTAAAAAATTCTTTTGAAAGTCATTACTGGAAGTGGATGTGATTTCACTCTGCCCTGAAGCTAAAGCCTTATAATTACGAATCCCACTGAGGAACAAATTGAACAGGAGTCATGGATCCAAGGAGGACACTTTCAAGGCATTCAATTCACTTATTTTTCATTAGACAAGAAATAGAGATAGAAAATCTCCTTCTTCCCTCCCTCCCACCCCCTCTTTCATCTCTTTTCCTACTCCCTCGCTCATCCTCTTCCCTCCCTCCTTGTAGCCCAGGTTGGACTGGACTCACAATCCTCCTGCCTTCCCCATCGCTGCTCAGGATGAACAGAACTGCTGTCTCTCCAGACTGGGGAGTCTACCAGACATCAGCACCCCTCATGCAGCCCCTTAGCCACAGGCGAACTTCAGAAAGTCCTCACCCTTGCTGACTTCCCCGTTGCCCTGGATTTTTATTTTCTTACCAAAGCTCTCCAGACTTCACGCCCCAGGTTCTAATAACCAGAGTGCCTCCTTTCTGTGAATATTGTCAGTCTCCATCTCAAGTCCTTGCCCCTTCACAGCTTAACCTTCTTTTCATGGCTGAGTTTTGTTCTTTGCTTGCTTAGTAGCTCCTTGTAGCTTCTAAGAATTAGCAATTTGCCCATCTTTGTGAGGTCCTTAGTTCTCAGGGAATCAGAATACACTTCTCCAGTTTGCTACTATTGGATTTAAAATATTTTCATGACAATATTGACAAGCTCTCTTGTCCATATGGCCTGTCTTCTCATCTTCCTGCCTTTCTCCCACTCTCCCAGCCCTTGCCCCTGTGTATGTGAGTGTATGGTGGATATAGGTGTATGTCTTCATACGTGTGCACACGTGTCAGATGTCTATGACAAGTATCTTCCTCTCTCACTGGCCCCTTATTTTTTGGGACAGGGTCTCTCCATGAAGCTGGAGCTCACTGACTTGACAACACTAGCTAGCCAATGTGTTCCTGGCATTTTCCCGTCTCCACATCCCTGACACCAGGATTATAGGCATGCATATCACACTCAGCTTTTATGTGGATTTTTGACCCCCAGTCTCAGGTCCTTATGCTTCTGTGACAAGAACTTTACAAGCTGCGCTGTCTCTCCACAGCCTGTTCCCTTCTTTCCTTTTTTTCTTTAGCAATCCCATCTGAATTCTTCTGTTGAACTCCCTACTCCTTGGGCAGCTTTCAGTGACCTCAGTGGAGCTCTGGTCTGGACCTCACTCTGGGTTCCCATCTCGTGGTGCTTCATAGTTAGGCTTGGGAGCAGCAGAAGGACTCTGCTTTTGAAGACTGGTTTTAAACCTCTCCACGATCTTTAGTGGTCCTTTTTGAAAGGAGAAACTCCTACTTTTTTGTCCTGGCCCTAGTCAGAAGGACATTTTCCATAGACAGTTTCTACACATATTTTAAGTTCTTGAAGTCAGTCTGAAAATCTGGAAACCGGCCCTGGTACATAGAAGAGGTAGAAGATTTCTCACGTTTCTCTGTACCAAGTCTCCCAGGTGTCTGTTGGAGAGAAACCCAACTGGTTGGTCACAGGAGGTAGGAGGCTCAGGTTTGCCCACCTGGAACTATTTCTTCCATTCATTCATTTCTTGGTTCAATCACTCATTCACTGCCCATATTTGGAAGGGATGCTGCTCCCTGATGCTCCAACGTTTATTACACCCTATGTGGTAGGTATTATTTTCCAGAGATTGGGAACCACATCTCGTGTGCTTTCCAAACGCATTTTCCTGAGGAAACCAGTGAACTGTGTTGTTCTTCAGCTCGGGTTCACCTTGTAGCCTCAGCCTTGGCCTTCTCTCCCATCATACCTTGTACCTGTGTTTATAATCTCTAGGTTCCTGGACGTAAGTGGCAGCAACAGCAAGTGGTTGCCTGCTGAGCCGTGGGCAGGGTGAACATCCCCAGGATTTAGCTAAAGAAGCCTGTACGCAGCTCATCTCCTTGCTCACAGAGGTCCTGAAATGGACCTTCGGTATTTGCTTAGGTTTGCCAAAGATGAATTACAATCTGCTTTGGCTTAAAATTAACTGGGGCAGCTCCAACCCAGAGAGCATGGAGAGCTGGGGAAATGGGACTGGGTCTAGGCTTATTTCCATTTTAAAAATCAGGAAGGAAAAGTGAATGGAGCTTAGGGAAGCGTGTGTTCTACGAACTGTCAAGAAAAGCAAGGAACTGGGGAACGGAGGTCTGCGGAGAAATGATTCTGCTTCTGCTACAAGCTCTTGGTGGATAACACAGCTTGAGGCAAAAATACCCTTGGTTTTCTTGTTTGACAGGTGCTATCATATGTCGCAGGTAGGACTTGAATATTTATGATTATTCTCTTTGAGAGATGCCTCTACCCCTTGGTTATGTGTGTGTACACATTGTGAACTTTAGAGTTTAGAAACTGGTCTGATTACATTAAACTCTGGTTAAAATTGAACTTATTCTCTGATGATAAATCTGGTAGTAGCTTTTTGTTTGTTTGCCTATATTACTGTGCTCATCCCTTGGCACGTATATGATATTATATGGAGATATATGGATATAATACACATATATATATCCAGTTAAGCATGGGGTTTGGATAGACTAAGTTGGTGACTGGCCTGGAACTTGCTTTGGAGACCAGACTGACCTCAAACTCACAGACATCTTCCTGTCTCTGCTTCTGTCTCCTGAGAGGTGGGTTATGTTTCTTACCTGATAGAACTGGTCTAAAGTGGATTAGAGAATTGGTACAAGTTTGTCCCTTTGTAACTTACTATTCATAAAAATGTTTTAGTGATGAAATTTGCTTTCTCCGGCTTCATACATATATACAATGTGTTCTGATGCTCTCTTCCCTGCCCTTTCTTACTTCCCTCCCACCCTTATCAAACCCTCCCCACGTTGCCACCATCCCTTCTCCTCCCACCCCTATGAAACCCTCCCCACGTTGCCGCCAGCCCTCCTGGCTTCACGACCTTTGGTTTGGTTTTGTGACTCTTTTATTCAACTTGGCTTAATGTCCGCTGAAGCACGGTGGGGTCACCAGTGGATACACAGCAGAAGACAATGACTCCTCCCTCCCTGAATCTATGCATAGTAAGTAGTTCAGCAGTGAGGGGTAGGAGCCCTGAAGCCCATCTCCATCATGCCTGACTGCTGATAGGCCCATTCTTGTGAGAGGAACTGTGATATCCCCCAAACGAGTAAAGCGCTTAACAAAAATGCATGCGGAACTAGTCCTTAACGGTTTGTCTCTATCTAGTCACTAAAGGACATAGAAAAATAAAGCATTTTATTTCCAGACCATGTCTTTGGACTTCCTTTCCAGTGTTGGGATTGAACCCAGGGCTTCGAGCATGCTCGAGAAACACTCTGGTGTCTCCAGACCTTTAGACCATTCCTAGCATGTGCCTAGCATTGAAAGGTTGGCCCACTCTGCTTCCTGATCCATCTGCCTTGAGCGAGTTGCCATGAGCAACCAAGAGCTCCCCCATGACAGACAGGGCTCCTCTGAACCATGAGCCAAAAAGATTTCTTTCCTTAAAGAAAGTTCTAGTCAAAGATTTTCTAGAATTTTTTGGTGACTCTGTAAGATTTGGGTTTTAGGGGCAGTGGGGAAAAATGAGGGAATAAAAAAAAAGAAACAAAGTTTGAATGAAACGCCAAGTGGTTTAATATGAATGTTTCATGGCGTCTTGCCAAGTTACTAACACAGTTTATCGAGCGAAATCACTGCTTCAGTGCAAATGGGCTGCTACTGCTTTGCCAGGATCCTGGTACTCCTGGGTCAGGTACCTCAGTTCTGGGGGTTGCTGACCACGGCAGTGGTGCTGTAGGAGTATGGGCTGAGCAGGGCCGCGATGGTGTAGTGGCGATGGCCAGAGTCGTTGGCTGTGAAAACCACCTGGGAGAAAGGAGAGACAGTTGCTTCAAACAGAGCCCAGAGGCTGGAGCCACAGTCAAAGCGTTCCCTGGAAGTTCAATGCTAAATTGATAATCTTCATGTTATTACCCGATTTTCACGGGGACGAACAATTAGAACAAAATCAAATATGCTGCCTAGCTAAGTCTTCAGAGCCTTGTGCAGCTCCGATAGAATTGCAGGGGCCTCTCTTTGCAAGTTTGTGACCTGTGTGAGTGGTTCTGGTCACACCAAAATGAGTCACAGAGAGCCTAACAACTATTGTTCACTTTCTTGGGTTCAGAGAAAAGTGAGGAGGAGGAGGAAAATACCTACAGACAAAAGACCCATGGGAAACAGTGGTTGTCACCCCACCACAGACTTCCAGAGCTAGAATGCTGGCAGGAACCATCCTCCTGCTGACCGGCATGCTGGCGTCTGCCTGCCATCTGACCTACAGCGACAGCCCCACCAGGCAGGAAGGCTCCTTGTCTCCAAGTCCAGGGATTTCTCTCCCTCTGTGCCCTTGCGTTTTCTAACGTGAGAAGGTGTGTATTTTTAGGTAAGCAAGAATGCTGAGGTGTTGAGGGAGGCATAACAGACTTCTCTCCACAACACAAGCAGCGTGTGGCTGGTGACATCAGCAGAAAAGTGAACGAAAGCTTTGGGGCTCATGGAAGGTCTCTGGACAAACTGTGGATTTTGCAACTAGCTAGCCACATCTCAAATCACTAGATCGTCTGAGACACGGGTGCTGCAACACCCAGGTGCCGGGGCGAGGAACATCCAGAAGGAATGGTGGGCTGAGAAGATGTGTATAATTTTACTCATTTTGGGTGCAGGTTTTGGATAGTGCTTCAAAAACACCTGGAATAAATACCTTTTGTTTCCGAATACATGACAAAGAAAACTTGGATGATAGAGTAAAACAAACACAAAGCAACAACCAGATAATGGAAGGGGACTCTTCTCAAACTCTGTTTTATGTATTTATTATTATTTATAGTACTATGGATTAAATCCTGTGAATGCTAGGTAAGCCTTCTGGCACTGTAGCCTCCTCTACACACACATACGCATGTGTGCCTGCACACAAACATGCACAGGACCATGCACACACATACATAAAAACCTCCACAAAGCAAAGCCCCTGGTCTAAGCTGGCCACTAACTCCTGATCCCTCTACCTTAGCCTCCTAGCATTAGAGCACAGGCATGTGCTACTATCCACTCCGCCAAGTTACCTTCCTATCACATTGTCATCCAGTCTCATTTGTCTCTTCCTCAAAAGTGAAAAAGGGATATTATGGAATTTAAAAAAAAATCCACCAAGCTCCAGGCAGTGGTGGTGCATGACTTTAATCCCAGCACTCAGGAGGCAGAGGCAGGCAGATCTCAGTGAGTTCCAGGCCAGCCTGGTCTACAGAATGATTTTCAGGAAGTTCCAGGAGAGCCAGAGCTACACAGAGAATCCCTGTTTCTGAAAACAAAATTCACTAAGAAAGAGAACTCAGTCAGTAAAGTTCTCGCCTTGCAAGCATGAAGACATGAATTTGATTCCAGGGATCCATGTAAAAATTCGGGGTGTGGTAGATTGTGTCTGTAATCCCGAGCTGGGGAAGTGGAGATAGCCTGGGCAGGGAGTGGCAGGGGGTAGACAGGGTTCTGAGAATGACTCAGGTTGTGCTGTAGCCTCCTCTACACACACATACGCATGCGTGCCTGCGCGCAAACATGCACAGGACCATGCACACACATACATAAAAACCTCCACTAAGCAAAGATAATTTCCTAATTTTCCTTGGTGTGTGTGACAGGATCCTCTGGGACCTGGCAGGGAGAAAGTGGCTGCAGCTCATTAGGAGAAGTTTATCAGGACAGGAAACAGCCAAGGGGACCATGGCAACAAGCACTGTGCACCTGCCAGCACTGGAGGAGGAGGGGCCACAGCCTCTGGCTCTCATGGTCTCAGCTCCCATGTGCCAAGCTACCTCCTGATCCACTGAGGCACTCACATTAGCAAATCCCTCCCTCCCTTTCTATCCCAAGGGTGTGGGTGCCTGGTATTACTTCTGCATTTCTAGCATTTAGCTGGATGCTGAAGGCAGGTTTTCATTTTTGAAATATTTGTTGAGCGATGGATTGCCAATGTGATTCAGCTGATAGAGTACTTGCCTACCATCTTTAAGCTCTGGGTTCAGAGCTCCAGCACAGAGTCACATGGCTGTGGTGGCTTATGCGTGCTATTCTAGCAGATGGGAGGTAGGGATGGACAGAGTAGCAGTTCAAGGTCATCTTCAGCTATACAGCCAGTTTGAGGTCAGTCTGGCCTACAAGAGACCTTGCCTCAAAAAAACAAAACAAAATAAAAAATGTTTGTTGATTGAATTCTAGAAGAGTATCAGACACAGTTATTTCCTAACAGGAGTAACAGGTTATGGGTGAACCCCTACAAGTAGTTCCAGCAGGCAGAGACCTGGAGCAGGCAAGGATGTAAGGGCAACTAATCCAGAGGGCAGAGCTGGTGTCCTGTGCCGCCGCCCAGCTCAGCCCACTGGTGTGTTGGCCGGCAGTGAGGAGTAGATAGAGAACATCTTGGTACATGACAGACTCTTGACAACTGTGGACCCCAAGAGGCCAACAGGCCCCTCTGGTTTGTCTGGTAACAGAAGTCAGAAAAGAGCTGAAGGACTCGTCCATAGCCAAGTCATGGAGAGCAGTTCCCTGTCACACTTCACTGGCTACGTTTTGTCAACTTGACACCAACTAGAATAACCTGGGAAGAGGGAGCCACCGTTGAGGAATTGCCTCAATCAGACTGGCCTGTAGGCAAGTCTGTATAGCATTTAATTTGATTAGTGATTGATGTAGGAGGACCCAGTCTACTGTGGGCAGTGGGCACACAGACCTGGGCTGTATAAGAAAGTTAAGTCGGGCGTGGTAGCGCACACCTTTAATCCCAGCCCTCGGGTGGCAGAGGCAGGCAGATCTCTGTGAGTTCAGGGACAGCCTGGTCTACAAGTGAGTTCTCGGACAGCCAAAGCTACACAGAGAAACCCTGTCTTGAAAAGACAAAAAAACAAACAAACAAACAAAAACCAAAAAACAAAAGGTGGTTGAGCAAGTCAGGGAGCAGCCTTCCTCTGTGGCCACTTCTTCAGTTCCTACTTCCAGTTCCCGCCCTGCGTTTCTCCATGATGGACTGTAACTTACAAGATGAAGTAAACCTTTCCCTACCCAACTTCCTTTTCGGTAATGGGGTTTATCTTAGCAACCGACAGCAAACTAGGTCACACGCTGAGCTATTTTTGATGGAATTCATTATCTCCAGTTCTGACCAAGAGGTCTGGATTCTATTTCCATGACAGCCACCTGTGTGAAATGACAGAGGAGCCAGGGAGATTGAGCTCAGAGTGAAATGAAGGTTACTAATATGGTTTTGGTTGTTGGCTTTGTGTTTCGATTTAGCTCAGTTTCTTATAGGAGTTGGCTGAGGCAAGGAAGGCACACCAACCAACACAAGAGCCCAGCTCCTGCCTGGGCTCCAGCAGCGTGCTCCTGCGCCTTCCTCACACGTGCTAGCCATGTGACTTGATGAGGTGCTTAACTTCCCTCAGCTTCTTCATTGGTAAAATGGGGTAAGACAAGGCTCGCCCTCTGAAGATTGGTCATAGGATGAAACAGTTTTGATACAGAAACCCCTTTGCCGTGTGGAGTGCACGTGGAGATTTAGCTATTCGGGTGTTACGGTTTTGAATGTATTTGTCATTCTGTGAGTTGTCAGGAATTGTTGACCCAAACCTCTGGGGCACTAGATGCGTTCTGGAATAATGAAAAGGCCAGAATTTACAGAAATAACACAGGGAAGGAACCCTCTCTTTGGCTGTGAAATATCCTGGGTGGTATCTGGAAGCTGCCTCAAAAGCAGACATGAGTATTCCTTCAACAGAGAAACAAATATTTATGTACTTAGCTAACCATAAGAAACGTGAGCAGGTTTAGGCCGTGTTGCTGAATGTTTCCGACGAACTTGGAACATTTGCTTCTTTCGGGCTGTAGGATGGGAAAGACACCCTGCTTTCTTCTCATGCCCAAGAGCATTTCCTGAGACTGAAAGCAAAGCCCAAACACCTCGGTGTGTTCACTCACCTCTGCGTATTCGTGGAACGGGGAAATGCCAAGGCCCTTCCAGTAGGACTTGGTGTCCAGTTCAACTCTGTACACCCCTTCTACAAACTTCTCATCTGTGGTGAGCCCGTGCAGCTCTCCAGAATCGGCAGTCTTCCTGGAAGGCACAAAGGGCCAGGTGAAGTTAGGGGGAAAGAAGGGTATGTATGTGATTGTAACATATATGCATGCGTGTGTGTATGTACATGTATGTAACTGTGTATTTCATTTCTATCCACTGAATCAAGATGGAGGAAATTCTTGTGTTTGTGATAAAATAGTAAAAAAAATGGCAAGAAATTCATAGAAGCTTTACACACAGCTTGTCGTAGAGTTCTGTCTCATGATAATAAAATACAGTAGAATGTGTACCTTAAAAGTCTTAACCCAGGCATGTGGGCCACCTGATATCCTAGTGCTCTGGGGTAGAGGCCGGAGGGTTGCTGCAGATTTGAGGGCAATGTGGCTTGAGAGCACTGGATCAGATGGGACCCTGTCTCAAAATTCATTAGTTAGATTTTTTTTAAAAGAAAGAAAATGAAAGCCTTACCGTCCAGGTGTGTTGCTCAGTGGTAGAGTTCTTTCCTAACATTTGTATACCCCTGGAATCAGTCCCCAACAACAACAACAACACACACACTCTATTGCATTCAGGGTTAATGACTTGATGAAGTTCATGACTGTCCCTGAAAGTGTCACAAGCTGTTCTAACTCTGAAGACCCCCGTGACAGCAGAGTGACAGGCCAGTGTCCCACGGCATAAGGGTAACTTCCAGGGGTAGTGTTGTTTGTCAGTGTACAAAACCTAATAAACAAAGAAGAACTTAACTGACTTTCTCCTTTTATAAATTTAATCTGTTTGCCAACAAGAAGCTTCCATTTTCCATTAGCTTCCAACCAAGCGGCTTCCATTTTCACGTAGGCTCCAGTTCCTCACGGAAATGTCAGACACTGCTTCCCATTTAATTACAACCAAGACAGATGAGTGGCACTTGTCTTTAGTGACTCTGACCATGCCTGTCCCCTTCTCTCTAACCTCCCTTTGGTGTGTGTACAAGAAAGAAGGTCACAGAAAGTTTGGATATTTGGGTGTTGATTCTATGTCAACTTAGAATCCCTTAACCACTTTGTGTGCTGTGCTCGACACATACAGGATCACAAAGAAGTCAGCAAATAGAAACTCAGCTAAAAATGCACTGAAGAAGATGATCTTCCCAGTGATTAGAGAAGAAATTAGTGCATCTTGGTATTCAATTAAAACTTAATATAATGTCTTTACCCAAGAGACATAAGGACTTCGCCTTTCTGCTAAGTGTTAAGGGTGTCTTAGCTGCTTTTTCTTTTGGTTCATTTGTTTAGGTTAATTAGTAATTTCTTTGAAATTCTTGTGGTGGTCAAAACACACACACACACACACACATACACACAAAATTGTTAAGTGGCCTGCACAGGTGGGACGTCATTTTGGCATGGTTGTGAGATTGATCAGGCCCTGGCTTTTGCCTTGCAGATCTCTATAGATGTGTTTCTTATTAAGCATGGTGACTGCTAGCCTTACACAGAGCTGTTCTGTTCTGAGTGTATATGAAAAAAAAAAAAAAAAGGCCCTGATTCTGGTTAATGCCAGTAAACTCCAGCAGGGTGCTTCGTCAGTTCTTTTCATTTCAATAATAAATCAGCGCACACATGTACATTCTTCCTAAGATTCTAAGACCAGGACTCAACGCTTTGAGCATCACACATGGGCGCCAGGGATTCTGAAAACTCCTGATTTACATTTCTGAAAATTATACACACACACTCTGTGTGTGTGTGTATGTGTGTGTATTGTGTGATTATATGTATTGTTTTATGTGGTGTGTGTGTATGTGTGTGTACATTTGCATGACATGAACTCAAATCTGGATGTCTTCCTCGACTATTCTACCCGCTGTTTTTTGAGACAGGGTCTCTCACTGAACCCGAATCTACCCATTCAGCGTGACTGGTTGGCCAGTAAACTTCAGGGTCCTCCTGTTTCTAAGCCCCCACCCCCAAGGCTGGTGTTCTAAACATGCACTAGCATGGTAGGCTCCTTACACAGAATCTGAGGATTCACACTCAAGTCCCTAGTCTCCTGAGCAGGCACTTCATTGCCTGAGTCATCTCCACAGTCCCTAGAGACTAATTTTCATCACCTTCCTCAAGTGGGCTGTGACGAAAAGGGTTGCAAACTCCTACTGAGGCGCAGGAGTTACTGCCTGTCCTTTTCTCGCACTTCAGTCCTAGCCTGTGCTCTGGTTCCTGGTAAGCTCAGCTAAGCAGAGCAGGAAGCCAGTTTTCTTAAGAAAGGTCTCCCCATTCCTTTAACCTTCTAACAGATTCTTTAGCTGATAGTTTTTGTTTTTTTTTAAAAAAATAATATTGTTTCCTTTTACTTTATGTGTATGTATTGCCTGCACCTGAGCACCACACACATGGTGGTCAGAAGAGGATGTTGGTTCCCCAGAAACTGGAGTTATAGATGATTTTGAGCTGCCATTTTGATGCTGGAAGCCAAACCTGTGTCCTCTACAAGAGCAGAGAGTGCTCTTAACCGCTGAGACATCTCTCTCAGCCCTAATGAGCTCATCTCTAATGAGCAGAAGGGTGAATAGAAAGAGAACTAATCCTGCAGCAGGATGCTCTGCATGCTTACCCAGAGGCAAATGGTTCCCAGGTTCCCTGAGCAGTCTTTTTGAACACTTGCACAGCCACATCCACAGCAGGGCTTCCTCGGACAGCATCCAGGACTTTGACCATCAGAGGACACTTGGATGCTCCGGGGCCCTGGGCAGAGAGAGGACAAGAGAGGTGTCAGTGAAATTGATCAGAGTAGAAGGGCTTGTTCTTTCTGGTGTTAGAATCTGGAACAAAACCAAAAGTACATGCTGATCCCATTGCGATAACCTAAGTGTTGACAATTAATGAGCTTCTTTCTCAGTATGACATGGGCAGAATTGTTTTCAAAGCAAGAGCAGTCTCTGCCTCCAGACACACTGCTGTGCACCATGGATCTGTATAATGAATTTCCAAAGGGCAAACAGGCCCTCTGAGAGCCGTTGCTTTGTTCACCTCTCCATCTGAACGGAGCCACTGAAAAGGTGCACAGTACAAAAAGAAAGAACGGTCTTTTCCTTGAGATCATTTTAATCAGCTGCTGCAGTAGTAATTTTCTCCAGTTGTAACCTAACACCCACGTACTTCCTGACCCATTTAACTGTACTGATCCACTCTTCCAGAGGACTTCATCAGATACTAGAATAGAATGTTGCTTCCCCCCAAGATAATGATCAATAATACATTTTGATTAGTTAAAGAACCAAAATATAACCTTACACAATAGGTATACTAAATATAATGCCTACTCAATATATTAAATATATTTTATGAGAATTCAATATTAACAGCCCCACTGATGATGCATTTTTTTCTACAGCTGGAGGTTGAACATGGACGGGGTTTCCACATGTTAGGCAGACACTGAACTACCTACCCAGGACTTTTATATCTTTATTTCTGTGTTTAATTCATATTTTCATTATCTAAGGACATCAAGCTATCAAGCATTAGACTCAATGCACCAACACAACAGAAGAAAGAGCCAAGTATATAAACCCAGATTTCCCCTTTGGAGTTTAATGGGAAACATAGATTCTGGGCACCCCTGACCTAATAACACCCGCTAATTACCAAAGCTGGATGAAGCTACTTCTTTATCTAAGGTACACCCGCCATGTCTGGAAAGGCTTCCACAGGACACTTACCGCAGGGCCAGCCTCAGACATAAATGCCAGTCCAGCGAGGCAAAGGAGGAGCAGATGAGGGGCGGCCATTCTGCTAGGAGCCAGTGGACCTCTGTAAAGGCTGCGTCCAGGTGGAGGGGCTTTTATACTCCCGCTTCCCAAGCCAGGCTGCTGATCCCTGCCAATCTGACTCCAAACCTGCTGATTCTGATTATTGACTTAGTCAACAAAGGGAGAATAAGTAACCTACACAAATATGAACCTTGTCTAGTGAGATTAGAGCAATGGAACACTGCTCTATGGAATATTCTTAACTGGTCATTTGACCAGTCAGATCCACACAACAAAGTAATCTAAACCAAAGGAAAACAGCCTGCTATTCTGGCTGAATGAAGTCGAATTCTTGGGATTTTTTCCCTTACTGATTTCTATGCATCTTTTTCAGTTTCCATACATGTTTATCTTTGATTTTATATGATAAATATGTTGTATTGATTTATTTCATGCTTATTGACATCTGGCTGCTCAGGTTTAGCAGTAGTGCATTAGATAATAACACTGCAGTAGGTTATGAGCCAACAAGGAAGACCCCTTCAGCAGTTAAAAAAATTCTGTGGTAGTCAAACTAAGTTCCTTGGAAGCTTTGCTTTTTGTCTCTGTGTGCATGTGACACCATTTCTCTATTCCTAGACTGGGTTCATCCCAACCCCAGGAATAATGATGTGTTTTGGATTGCTTTTGTGAAGTTAAAATGCAGAAGTTTGTACTGAGTCTCCTCATTGAGAATGCAGGAAACAAGACACTGGCTGGTTTTTGTCAGAACTGTAATTTCTGGAAGGAAGTGGAGATGGCTGTAAGAAGGAGATGCTGTTCACGATGACATCAGCCGCAGTGACAAATCCAGAAAGTCAGAGATTGGAGGATTCGCTGATGAGGCAGTGTGTGTGTGTGTGTGTGTGTGTGTGTGTGTGTGTATGAGAGAGAGAGAGAGAGAGAGAGAGAGAGAGAGAGAGAGAGAGAGAGAGAGAGAGATAGTAAATTAAGGCAGGTTTTTATCTTTACAGGGACGATACGTAAGAGGTACACAGAAGATGTTTATTTTGGACATATGTCAAGAGTAAGTATAGCTTGGGACACTAGAGTTGGGGAGACAATCCCATGGCTGATAGAAGCAGGTTAGAAGAGGGTCATCAAGAAACCATGAAGGATCCTAGCTTTCAAGGGGATGTGGAAGGGACAGGAAGGTATCCCAGAACATAAAAATGTGAAGAAGCTTTTAGGAAAGAAGGCAACTGTAGAAAAACAACCATGAGCAGATATAGCAAGACAAAGCCTACTTCCAGATCCACAGCTTAGAGTCTGACAGGGTTGGAGGTTCTGACTCAGCCAATCCTAGACCTAATCAATGACCTGTTTGCTTCTGGAAATGATTTCCTCTCTAAGTTATCAGCCCACATGTTTGTAAATCAGAAACATCTGCATTTCTCCTTGTAGGGCTGTTCTATGAACTTTAGCTGTGAGATGATATAAATGCACTTATCACCTGGAGAGCACAGCTGTAGTGTCATTCCAGCCAGTATCTGTGCCTCTGGAGGAAATGCTTCCTCCAGCATCTCATGCCTTGTCACCCGGGAATGACTTCATTATTTTCCATTACTCAGAATGTGATAGGAAACCCTTCTCCATAGAGGAATCCCAAATAGTTGAAGATTCTGTCACTATCCAGAAAAATCTCCCACCCATGTGTGTTAACTCACAGATTGTTGAAACCAAGAATCACCTCCCCGGGAAGTGGCAAGGCTGGGCTGCTGCCTGCCCACACGCACTACTGCTTCTCTCAAATTTTAAAATACTTGCAAAATTACAAATCGCACCATGTTGCATTAAAAGCTGGACTTTTGGCTCATCTTGAGAAACTAGGAGATGGCAGCAATTGGCTTACATCCCGTGAAAATAATCCATGGGGTCCCATGCTGGGTCATGTCGGTTTCCTGAGTTCCCCAGCTCTGAGACCAGATAACATTGCTCCTGGCACTGCCATGCTTCAGCTTTTGTTTTGTTTTTGAATGCACATTCTGTAGTCCCGATCCATGGTAATGCCCAGCCTCTTTATAGATTTGTTGCGATTGCTGGTCTTCTGACAGCATATTTTCTCCTGCCAAATAAATATGCCTACTTCTTTGAGAGATTCCTCTTCAGACCTAGGACCTGGGATCCTCTGGACCCAGGACTTTGTCCTCTGGCTTCCTCCCCCAGTCATTCTCTTCCAATGTGATGCACTGAACCGGAGGGACACTCCAGATAAGATCATGTCAACCCTGAGGACATGGTGCTAAGGCTTCAGGCTCCCTGGGCAAAGGTGCTCTCTGCAGACAGTGTTGCACCCTGAGTGCATTCACAATGTTATTCCCCATGACACCCTGCGACCCTGCATCTGACACAGCCACGGAATAGTCAGCATGAGCCCTACTCATTTACCAATCTTGTTTGCTTTGATTTAGCTGGCTGGAGCTCACTATGTAGACCAGGCTGACCTTGAACTCACAGAGATAACCCCATCTCTGTCATTTATAAATTTTAATCTAAGTATTGGAGCCCAACTGTATCTCTGACCATTACATATGGTTCTGACCTACCACCTCATCTCGCTGACTTTTGATAATTGATTCTGTTAACCAGTGAATTAAAAAAAACAAACCAGAGACTTTCATTTCCTTGCTTTTTAAAACAATGCTGGCCTAGAAACCATCTTCTTTAAAGTTTAATTTGAAAGAGACAAGGGTGTGACGAGAAAGGGAGGTGATCTGAAGCAAGGGGGGGTTCTTGAGTGTGGTGGGGAAAACTACTGATGACCTTACAGGGATGGAGATTACTAAAGCGTGTTGGAACACAGCCTGGGAGATGAGCAGGTAGACTGTCTGCGGTCTGGGTCAGAGGTCCAGCAGTATTTTATGTGATAGAGCAGAACAGAAGGAAAAATGGACAGAGTAAGAATACATTCTTTGTCCAAGGCATGCTTGTTCCCTCATGGAAGACCACCTAATGCATTTTGCTGGTGAGCTAGCTCGTGCGTGCTGGAAATGGACCGCATAGAGAAACAGCATTTTCTACAGACAGGAGGGCAATGCCTTTTGGTGTTCAGTTGAATTTGCCAAAGCTCTTCATGGAGGATGGTTGCCGGGATCCATCAAGAGGGATGAATTCATGTCAAAGTTCATTACCTTCCTGGAGCCTCTGTTGCAGATGTTTTCTGGTCTGTGGTAATACCAACAGCAGCTAAGAGCCACAGCTGGAGAACGTAAGGACAATTTGATGCTTAAGTTTTTAGGTTACAAGTTGATGGCTTTCCTTAGACCCTTACTGTTTCCTTCACATTCTGGCTATGGTGCTATAGCCCACATGCTTGACTAAGGTGAAAGACTTAGTGACAACATCTCTCTTCTTACTACCAAATATGTGGTAGTTAATGAACAACTCTGGCTGGCTCGTAGCTTGAGATTTCTCTGCCTTCTCCCTTAAAATGTACAGCCTTATTTGACACATCTTTTCATCTCCTAAACAATTTCTTCATTTGTTTTCTGAATGTGCATAGCCAACACCTAGCCGGTAGTCCATAGGCCCTGGAATGCTTGCTAATACTATTGCAGTAAGCAGATTAGCAAGAAGGAGGTTGGAGGGCCAAGTGCTTGGGCTGCACCTCATGATGAGGGTGTTAGAAGGAAAGAAATAACAGTGTTTGGATCTTTGCAGGTCAAGAATTCAATTTTGTTAGCTCACCTTGAGGTGGAAAATTCTGGAGGTTTGATTAATGCTAAGCAAATCATAAAGTCTCCTTTTAAAACCATAATGCGGATTTAATTAATAATCAGGTGGTCTTCTGATAATCAAGGATTTAGAGCAAGAGGGCTTTGCATGTTTTGTGAGGATGTTTTCTAGGTGGGAGAACCTAGCTAAGCTTGCTTATTTCAATATTGAATATCATTTTTTTTTACTGAACATACTTGTACCTGCCTTGTCTAGAGTGAATAAAAAGGCCTTTTTCTTTTCCTCTTCCTTTTGTTGAGTTTATCTCTCAAGTTTCTGATGAAACTGGGTCTGAGCCTGCGCAGAGGACCTTGGACATTGCTCAACCTAAGCAGATTAGTAAATTCACCCAGGGGACACTCGCAGTTGATGAATGGCCAAGAATTCATGGACAGAAGTGACTTTGGGTTCATGAAGGGATAAGATTTTACTGTTATTATCAAAGATAACAGTAACTAAGTATATACTAAGTATATAAAAAAAGAAATTGTGCTTGCAATTCTTGTCTCATTTGAGAGAAGTGTGTGAGTCTCCAGCTGGTGGGGGGGGGATGAATGGCCAGGGTAGGGAAAAACAGAGAATAAAGAACGCCAACTGAGAGACAGTGTGTCACCAGACACCCAAGAGTAGGACACAGGCTGGAAGACCAGCGCCGGAATGATGAATGCTCTGACCAGGGAACAGGTACCCCTGGAGCATGCCCCAGGGAAACACCACTGTGGATAGAGAGCAAGATCACTAATCAGGGAGCAGTAGAGGGAGGGCTCAGTGTAGGCTGAGGAGGAAGGTTACACACAGTGGCTCTGAAGTTGTCTGAACTCACTGGAAGGACCAGAGAGGGGGACAACTTGAGTACTAAGAAGCACAGCTCAGTGGAAAGGCCAGCAATCCAAGACAAGGGACAGTTGTATCTACAGAGATGAAGGGACACGCCTGGCTGGCAGATCAATCTTATTGAGTCACTCTGTGTTAGCATCCAGACAACTGGAAACATCAGACCTGCTTCTCTGTGTCTAACTGACGAACCAGACCAAGCAAATGTGTGTACTTTCACACCCATCTGTCCAAAACTATCTCTTTAAGGACGCTCAGGGCCTGGGTCACTGCAGGAGCATCTAACTAATGTAAAACTTGCACCTTGTTCAGGTCTGCCTTAATTGCTGGGGCTGGAGAAGAGCAGCTAAGAACACTGGTTCTTCCAGAGGGTCTGTGTTTGACTCCTTAGCACATGGCAGTCACAACCATCAAGAACTCCAGTTCCAGGGCATCTGATACCCTCCTCTGGCCTCTGTAGACATGAGGCATGCATGGTGTGCACTAACATACATGCAGGCAAAATGTACATAAACAAAAAATAACAAAATTTAATTTGAAAATTGAATGTCTGGTTGCTCCCCTCTTGATAAACAGCTTATTCAAGTGCCATCTGACTCACTTCATGGCTTTCTGTCAGAGATACTCTAATTCTTGTAGGTTCTGAGCTGAGCAATTACACTGGCCCCTACAATCTTCTTCCTCACTGCCTTGCCCCTCTGGCGTTGGACTTTGCCGAACATTGTCTGTTGGTGTCTTCCTGTCCTGTAATACTCAAAGGCTCGCCACCAGCCCAGCTCACTACTGTTGACCTTGCAAGAGCAAAGGTCACTCAAGGCTGAGTGTTTCCCAGTGTGGCCGTCTTACTCAGCCTGTCTGACCAAAGCCACACTGCTTCTGGGTCCCAATGCTCCTCATTCCCCTGTGGTAGCACTCTCATATTCCTGCCTGCTCACCTGCACTTATCTCCCATTGAATGCAAGGATCCATTTCTTTATCTTTGGTTACACACTTTCTTTTAACAAGGTCCAACGGCATGGACCCCCCCCCCACATTTAATTATATTTGAAGACAAATTTTTATGGAGCCTGGAACACATTTGGAGTGTGGAAGGGAACATGTTCTCCCCTGATATCCTAGGTAACTCTTGTGTCTTTGAAGTCAGATGAGTTGGTCCCAACTATTTCACGACCACACATCCCGCATCAGCTCTCCAAGTGGTAAGCTAAAACCGACAGCATCTCTGTTCTGTGCAAACTTGTTAGAGATTAAAATTCTAGGACCCTTCCCTAGAGACACTGGATCTGGAACTCCTAGGAGAGCCAGCAATCTTTGTTTTATGAACTCTCCAGGGAATGTTCATATCTAGGTTTGTCAACCACTGCATTAGATTCAACCCATGCTGTAGAGTAAAACTGGGCCATGAAATCATAAGTCTGGATTCTTTGCAAATGTTGCCATCCACTCACTGGATACTTTGACCCAATCTCTTAACTTCTTTGTAGCAGAGTTTGTCCCCCAGAAGATAACATTTTGAACCCACTATGTAGTGGGTTGTGCTTATAATTCCAACACTTAGGAAGTGGATGCAGGATGATAAGGAGTTCAAGGTCTTAGGTCACATAGAGGCCCACCTAAATTATATGAGATCCTGCATTAGAAGAAAGCCAAACTGTTGTCAAATTATTCTCTACTTCTGTGAACAGTGCTAAAGACAATAGTGGTGGATTTCCATAGTGTTAGCAGGGCAGTGTTTCACGGTCAGTGAGGTACTTTGTAAAGGCTGGACTGACTGGTAGCCATGCACAGTTACCAGTAGTTTCCTCTAATCTTGTTCTTTTTAAATCTTACTATCTGTCTGTCTGTCTGTCTGTCTGTCTGTATGTCTATCGTGTGTGTGTGTGTGTGTGTGTGTGTGTGTGTGTGTGTTTATCATGGAGCACTTGTGGATGTTAGAAGACAAGGTTCAGGAGTCAGTTCTTGCCTTCCACTGTGTGGGTTCTCAGGATTTGAACTCAAGTCTTTAGGCTTGACTGCAAGTGCCTTTACCTGCTGAGCCAGCCCTCTAGCCTCCCCTCTTCTTAAAAGCAAATGCATCTGGTTAGGCATTTAAGAAGCAAATACAGAACCTCCTTGCCTCAGTAATCAGGTGCCAGGGTTCTGAGTTGAGACAGACAAAGCAAACGATTCATGATCATGTGGGTTCATTTGAACCTGATGCTGTTTGGCCTACACTCAAGAACTGCCTGCAGATACTAGCAGCCTAGAAAAGCTGTTGAGCAGGTGTAAGGGTCAACACAGAAATCACCAGGAGAGAGGGTTACCCAAGAAGAAGCTCCATGCCACAGTGTCTTGTTGTTGAATCCAGTAGAGTAGCTGCTTTCCGTGCTCTCAGTTTGAAGAGTTTGAACTACAAGACCACCCTCGTAACTAGTGCTGAGTCCTCTGCCTCTAACTGCTGTGTCGTCAATACAGTTCCTTTGGAGCACAATCTAACATCTGTTCTTTTAATGTGCGTTCATGCCAGCATTCTAATTCTTCAGTCCAGACAAATGTTTGCATAAAAACAAAATTAACTTATCTCTTTATTTGATTCACAAATAGACACACTTGGCCTCTTCCCCACTTAATTTAGTTGAGAGAACTGCTTTGAAGTCATCATGCTGATGAGTGCTATTTCTGGTTTTCCTGTTGGCACAGGCGCAGTCAGCCCACAGCTTTGCAGCCTCTTAACCTCCATACACAGCGGGCTGAGGGCTGAAGCCAGTTCCCGAAATAGGTAAACTGCTTTTCTTGCATCATGCCATCCCCTGGAGTCTTTGGCTGACTCAGTTTCCATCTGGAGACCTTAAGAGCAGCAGATGCAATGAGTGCATTTGTGCTTGGAGAACCAAATAGTGGTTCTTGCTGGAGCTCCATGTGTAGACTCTTGGCCTAGTTTTTTGGTGTTTCTGATGTGCACGTATATATGTGCATTTGCATGCATATAGGCATGTGCGTGTTTGTGTGTGTGTGTACACTCACATTTATCTGTGTGTTGAGGCCCAAATTTGATGTCAAGTCACTTTATTTCCCACTTCAGTTACTGAGGCAGAACCACTCCCTGAACCTGGGAGCTTGCCAATCTTGGCCATTTTTGCTAACAGGCTTGCCTTTGATCCCATATTCCTGCCTCCCAAGTCCTGGGATTACAGGCTGCTGCCATGCCGGCCTGACTTTTGTATGGGTTCACACTTTGAGCAGTGAGTTCTTTATTCATTGAGCATCTCCTCAGCCCAGTGACACATTTTTTTTTTCCTGAGACAGGATCTCATGTAGCCTAGACTGGCTTCAAAATCACTATGCACCCAAAGATAACTTTGAACTCCTGATCTTCTGCCTTCAAAGTACTGTGATTATAGAGATATGCCACCATACCCAGTTTTCATGGCATATTAAAAACTTAATTTGTTTATATTATTTATGTGTGTTCACATGTGCCATGTCATGTGCATGGAGATCAGAGGACAACATGCAAATGGCACTCTCCCCACACCATGTACATTCTGGGGTTCTAAGATGGGAGGGGCTTGGCAGTTAGTGCCCTTTAGCTCCTGACTCACCTTTCCTGCCCCTCACGACACATTCTAATAAGGTCATCCTCTGAGTAGGTGGAACATACATGGATGCATTAGTCTTGTTTGGTAGAGGTGGCTGAGCAATACGGATCTACAAACTCAGCGCTCTTGTCTAATGGCACAGGTTGACTGTTTGGTGGCATCACTTTAAGACTTCTAAACAGCTCCCCACTTTCTTACCGGAGGCCATAGCTGAATCTGTCCCATTCTACCCTGACTGAAGGAAGGAGGGCTGCTAGGCAACAGAATAATGCCTTGTCTGAAAAGGCAATGTTGACTAGTGGAAAACACACAGACCTTTGACCTTTGGAAAATCGTGGTTTAACTCCAAGTTTATCACGTAGTAGCTCTTTACCTGGGGTGTCTCACACAACCGACAAGACTTAGAGTCCTCTGCTAAACGACAGATGACAAGAGCATCCGGCTGGATGAGAATGATGTCTGCAGGACCGGAGAAGCACAGCCAGATGATGGCCCAACATGATTTATGAATGTCATTCTAGTCCTGGGGTGGGGGGCCAGCTGGGGGCCTGGCACAGACTCCTTAATTTCCTCTTAAAGTTTTTTTCCCTTCCATAGTTTCTTGGTGGGTACTTTACAGAGAAGGCTGAGGCTCTTTGGCAGCCTAGCGCCAGCTCTCAGGCTCTTTGGACAGCAGTTATCATGACTTGATGTGAGACTTATTTCATTTCTGCCCTGATAATATTATATTATCAAAATAGATTACACAAGTTCATTAGAATTTTCACAGTTTTTACTTGACCAGTAGCTACTGCTTGGTTTCTGAAACATATAGAAATATAGGAAGTTATTATGGCACCCATTTACTTTGGTGAGCTGCATCTACACAGCAGATTATTTGTAGAACTAAAAGTAGTAAATTGGGTCAAGGAGAGAAAGGAGTTTTGTGGTGTCTATTAATGCTATGACATTTGATGATTTTCCCCCAATTACCAGCAATGTAAAGGGAGAATTCTGGATAATTTGTACCCAGGAAGGATGGTTGGAGCTGGGTTTTTCTGTTTGCTATCAGCCAAAAAAGAACCCATTAAATCATGTTTCCAGTCAGTGTGGGTACAGCTTCTGACGAATTGGCCGAGGGTGGTAGTTGCATCAGCATTTAAACTTTGACCCAAGCACTGAGCTTTGATGAATTCAGAAACATTTGGGCAGACTAGGTAAATGTCTGTAAATAGGGAGCTGGACTCTGGGTGTGGGGAGCAGCAAGCCCTCTGACTAAATGAGCTGAGAGGAGACAAGCATTCAGATTATGGTCCAAAGGTTCCGTCTTTTTTTTTTTTTTAATTTGATTGGATGAAATGGTTTTTCAGTGTCACAGTTTTCTGTGGGCCTGGGGAAGTGGTTCACTGAGCAAAATGCTTGCCCCACACAAGTAAGGAGTTAAGTCAGATCTGACTTAACTGAAAATCTGGGGAGCAGAGACAGAAGGGTCTCTAGGGCTTGCTGGCCAGCTGGCCTAGTAGGATCAGTGAGCCCCAGGTTCAGCAAAAGGCACTGTCTCAGAAAGGAAGGTGAAGAATTTTCTTAGTTAGGTTTTCTATTGCAATGATAAAACACCAGGACTAAGGGCAACTCTGGGAGGAAAGGATTTATGTCACTTACACTTTCCCGTCATAGTTGTCATTGGAGGAAATCAGGGCAGGGACTCAAACAAGGCAGGGTCACTGAGAAAGAAGCCACAGAGGAGTGCTGTTTGCTGGCTTTTGCCTCAGGGTTTGCTCAGTCTGCTTTCTTATACATCCAGGACCACCTGCCTCGGGCCTGGCACCCTCTACAATGGGCTTGGTCTGATCACTCAATCTGTAATTAAGAAAATGTCCTACAGACCTGCCTGCAGGCCAATTTCTTGATGGAGGCATTGTCTCAGTTGAGGTTCATCTTCCCAAATGATTCTAGCTTGTGCCAAATTGACACAAAAGTAGCCAGAACAAGAATCAGGACGACACCAGATGTTAACCTCTGACCTTCACACGTGTGCATGTGTGTGATATGTGTATGTGGTGTGTGTGTGTAGGGTGCTTGCTGTACAAGTCTGATGACCTTAATTTTACCCCTAGAACTCTTGATGCAAGCAGAGAATAGATTCTTGAAAGTTGTCCCCTGATCTCCACACATGTGTGTTGCTTGGCCCCACAACACACACAAAGAATAAATAGAAAAAATTATGGCAAGAAATTAAAGTCAGCAGTGACTTAAAAGGATTTGTATTTTATAAATCACACATGTTTGTGTGTAAGTGTGCACATGTGTGCATGGACAACTGTGTGTCTGAAAAAGCAGTGACCCATTTCTAGGAAAGTAGCATCTTCAGATCCCTTTAAATGCTTGGGTCAAGCGCCTGTGTGACTACTCCATTGAAGCTCAGTCACAGCCAGATGCTATCTTGGTCCTGATGGGAGATATTTTGTAGGTTGTCCTTCGATGCCTCCATCTAGGAGAGCAGGTTCTGGGCACGGAGTTCAAGCAATGAGTCAAAGCTTGTCTTGAAGGCGGAACATAGCATCAGGTACTATCTGCAAGGGGAATTTTATTGCCACCTGCCCTTGAGCAACTGCAACCTATTGAGTGTGTGTCAGGAACTGGGTTCACATGCTTGTAACCTGAGGTGTGTAATAAAGTGTATGGCTGGTGACTCAGACTCAAGTTGCCCGTTGCTCTTGGGAAACAGACATGTCAATGTAGGGTCGAAACATTACTGAAGATCTTTTGTAGGACTTGTTAGTGAGGCTTCGAGGAGATGTAGTCAAAGACCCAGAAAGGAACACAGAAGAAGGAAGAAAGGAGTGCCAACATGGAAAATTTCCTGGTTATTTTCCATTCGAAAGCCTGGCTGCAGCACACGCGTGCCTACACGCACTCTCACTTACCGCTTCTTTTCTCCTTCCTTCTCACATCTTACCAGACAGTCCTGAAACATCACCTATCTTTTCTGCCTTGCCTAGTAGTATCTGAGGTCAGAGAGTGGGAAGGTAGCTCTTTCACAAGCGAAGACAATCCTGAAACATCATCTATCTTTTCTGCCTTGCCTAGTAGTATCTGAGGTCAGAGAGTGGGAAGGTAGCTCTTTCACAACCGAGTATATCAAATGAGATATGATATGTCTCTGCTTGCTAGGAGGACCGGTCAACACAGGCTCCCGAACCCTTCAGACTACCCAGCTAATGTCCTTAGAGTCACTGCTCACCTTTAGCTCCCTGGGTGCACATAGTTTTTCTGGCAACCTGCTCTGGCTCCCTCTGGAAGGTGCTGCATGGTTTTGCCCAGCGCTATGTTACCCTGTGAGCAGACTCTGAAGATTAAGGTACAAACCATGGAGGCGTCCAAGCTGTGCCTCGTCAGGAGATACAGTTCCTACAAACTGGCCCACATTGGTTGGTTTCTGTTGACTTGACACAAACTAAAGTCACTTGGGGAGAAGGATCATCAACTAGGAAATTGCCTTCATCAGACTGGCCTGTGGGCAAATCTGGGTGGGCATTTTCTTGATTAAGGGTTGGTATGGGAGGGCCTAGCCCACGGGGAGCAGTGCCGTTCCTCGCAGGGGACCTTGCATTGTAATAAGAGGCGGAACAAGCTACAGAGAGCAGCCTGTAAGCAGCGCTCCCCACCGTCTCTGCTTCAGTTCCAGGTCTTGGGTTCCCACCTTTAGCTCCTGTCTTGACTGAGAACTCATAAGCTAAAATAAACCTTTCCATCAAAGTTGCTCTTTGATGGCACTTTAGGACAGTAACAGAGGAACGAAGACAGAACAGGGCCTTTCCATCAACACTCCCTCTGAACTCTGGGGCCGCTGGATATTCAGGAAAGCCTAGTAAGAGGCTTGCAGAACTCACTGCTCTCAGAACAGAATGCATGCTTCTCTGGGCCCTTCTCACTGGGAGCCCCTGTCACTGTGTGTACTGTGGGTGCTTGTGTCCCTCTCTGGGGTTTCTCTCACTCACTGGCAGGATCATCATGCCGTTCTTCTGTAGAGAGACCTCTCTAAGGAGTGGCCTCATGTTGTTTCCAGCATTTCCATACCACCCAATGTTCCAACTGGAAAACAAACTGGAGTCTCCTAATAATATCATAGGCAAAGGGCTGGGGCTGTAGCTCAGCTGGTGGGATACTTGACTAGCATGCAGGGAGTCCTGGGTTCAATCCCTAGAACTGCATAAAACTAGACATGTTTGTTCTTTTTGGAACCTCAGAACTTTGGAGGTGCAGGCAGGAGAATCAGGAATTCAGGATCCTCTTCAGCTGCATAGACAGAGGCCAGATGGGATATATATTGAGAACTTGAGAAGGAAAAAAAAAGAAAGAATGAGACAGACATGCACTAAAATCCTGCTCTTACCACCTTACAGGTTTGTGGAAGAAAATCCCATTTCTTAGAATTTCCTGTTTCTCGTCTACATCAGTGAGGATGCTTAAGGAGCAGAGGAGAAGTGTCTGGGAAAAGCACCGGTTTAACAGAACTCTAGCTCTAAGTGGGCCCTTTGCTCCCTGTACCGGAGCAGCTTTGCCCAACACCTCATTTTGTGGCCTCTGTCAGCTAGGTCTGCCCTTGTCTTGAAGAACTGTAGACATTTGAAATTTTGGGCCTGGAAACACAAGGCCAACCTCCCCATTTTACCAACTGGGAACAGAAGCTCAGAAGTTTGCATTAGCTTGCACGACTGATAGTAGGCGGTCCCAAGGGCTTTGCCCTGTGTTGGGTATGGTGCACACAGCCCCTGGCACCCATTTACAGCTTGGAAATAGAGAGTCCAGCTTGAGCAATCAACCTCTCCAAGCCCCAAAGACCTCTGCGGAGGAACCTAGAACACATTCTCTAGGTTCATCATTTCTTCATACTCAAGGCGTCTTCCCCACCATTAACGGGATGGCCTATGCCAAAGTCATTTGCCTTTTCGTGCTGGCTAAAGAAGTCTGTAACTAAACTCATGGGAACACCATCTACAGACAAATCTTAGAATTTTTTATTTTAAAAACACTGACCTGCTTATGGTTACTATTGCTGTGATGAGATGCTATGACCAAAGCAACTTGGGGAGGAAAGAATTTATTTGGCTTATGTATCTTGAATCATAATCCATCGAGGGAAACCAAGGCAGGAGCTCAAACTGGGCAGGAACCTAGAGGGAGGAACTGAAGTGGAGGCCATGGAGGAGTTATGATTGCTGATTTGCTTCTCATGGCTTGCTCAGCCTTTTGTTTTTTTTTTTAAATTTAAAAGTGTTATTTTCATTTTACATAACTCCTTTGGCTTCCCCCTCACCATTCCCCCGCCCAACTCCCCATTCACTCCTCAGAGAGGGTAAGGCATCCCATGGGGAGTCAACAGAGTCTGGCATATCAAGTTGAGGCAGGACCAAGTTTGCCCCCCCCCAGCCATATTGAGGCTGAGCAAGGAATCACACCATAAGAAATGGGCTCCAAAAAGCAGTTCATGTACTGGGAATAAAATCCTGGTCCTGAGTTTCCCCATCTTGATCTTGACCCCTTTGCTCAAATAATCCCTCCTCCCTCTCTTTGACTGGACTCTGAGAACTCAGTCCAGTGCTTAGTTGTGGATCACTGCACCTGCTTTTATCAGTTACTGGATGAAGGTTCTGTTATGCCCAGATCATGGAATCCCCCCAAAACCAACTAGGAGATCAAGTTGTATGTAAAAGCAAAGAGCCTTTATTCTTACACAAGTTTACAAACTCAGACTCTCCATGTGTCCATCATTGGAGTGGTCTGAGAGCCCCAAGCTCACTTGGGGTTGGGTTTTTGTAGTAGCAAAGGTGGGGGCGAGGGATTTCTAAAGTTCACCCCTGATTGGCTGATGTTTGTCTAGGGGTGTCCTGGTGAAAAGCAATAGGTGTGTACTGGCATGTGATCCTATCTACAATATTTGGAACATTAGAAATTTCCTTTGGATGGTCTGTTCCTGGGAGGTGCCTGGGTAGTCTCAGTATGTGGTCTTTCTTAGAACCAGGGTAAACTAATGAGACTCAGGCCTCTATTGAGCTTGTCATGGCTGGGTCCTACATTTCTCCCTTCACAAGTACCAATGACAGGACCCAATCATGGGTCCTGCTTATCCATGGGCTTAAGGAGATATAAGTGGGACCTAAGAACCTTTAGCTAACACATTTTTCCAGGGTAGTGGCCATTCTACCAGGTCCTATAGCTCCAATCTTTGAGTACAACCAAATTATAATTATAATCCTGAATGTCTTCTTTGGTTTTGTGGTTCTGCATAAAGAACTAAGGTGTCTTTTTATTGTAGAATCATTTTAGTTAATAAATCTATTAACTGGCAACTCTTGGCCTGCTTTTTTTGGGTATGTCAATGGGCATTATAGATAGCCATTTTTGTCCCCCATGCCAGGGAGTTCCCCTTTGTCTCAGCATTTCTACCTATTCTGGGCAGGGAGCATGGGACAACATGTTGCTTTTTGCAACTTCTTCAAGCTGACACTGGGGTGTTGTCATCAGGGCCCAAGAAGGTTGAAGACTAGACAAAGGTAAGGAGGGAATTCAGGCAATGGGGCACTCATCAGAAGCATCACTGACTCTGTTGAAGAGACAGAAGAACTCACATGAACTGGACTGGCCCACATCAGCTTTCAGCAAGTCCAGGGCTCGCAGTCATTCGAAGTAGGTTGTAGTCAGCAACTGATGCTTAAGTGTATCTGCCAGCCAAGTGGAAATCTATTGAGATAAGTTTAAACTAGAAACAGTAGTTAAAATTTATGTGCTGAAAGGAAAATTTGAAACTTTCAGGCCCATATTGAAATCATATCATATCATAGATAAAAGCAGATAACGGGTGTCTGTAAACAGCAGGAATAGACTCACACCATTGAGTCCTAGCAAAAACTACAGATTTTGGTGAGAAACATGTATATTTTTCTGCTGTTCAGAATACACAGAGATGTCTTTGGACTGATAAGAAACACCTTTAAGTTCATATTTAGATGGCAACCAGAATAAATCCAAAATCTTGAGCTTGTGATCCAGACAGTAAGTAGTGATGGCTCTATCAGCTTATCAGAATTATAGCACAGAAAGGGAAAGAAATCAGAAACATTTTCCATATCTTAACCCAAATCTTAAATCATTTAGACCCATAATGCTTATGAGTTTTTATATCCTCAGACCTTTATATATCTTAAAACATTTTTTTAATCAAGAGACCTAGTAGCTTAAAAAAAAAAGCAAGGCTTGATTTCTATATATATATATCTAAAATGAGCTGACAAGCTGGCTATAGCTTTGTGGAAGGGTCTGGATACCGGCTGCTGCTAAGCTGACAACATTATAGCTGACCTAGCCATCAATACTTTCAGAAATCCCAGAAGGATAAATAAATCATACCTGATTACAAGCCAAGAAGCTTCTGAATCTATTAAAAATGACGGGGACTAGTGTCCATATATAGTTCTCCATACCTAGGTCTCCATAGCATTGGAGGCAGAAGTATCCAGAACAGCAATCTTACAATCTTAGCCAGGCCCATAAGGTGATTTTTTTTTCCTGTGGAAGAGGGAATGACCTTATTTTGTCTAGGCAAAAGTGGTACAATCAATTCTCCAATGTCCTGCTGTTTGTCCACAGTCTGGACCGGGTCCTGGCAGCAGGTGTTGCACTGGGGCATCTCACCCAGTGGTCAGCGTCTTTGTAATCCAGGAGGAGACATCATGATGTCTCATAATCTTCTTCAGAGACCGTGGGTCACTGCTAGGCTCTCGGAGTCTTTGTCTAATATAAGCTTTTTAATTATTATTTTAAATGCCATATTCTGTAGATCTCTGAAGTATGAGGGCTGCTTAGGTATATCTGGTTAGACAAACTTTGCTTCTAGTTACTTGTTTTAAGTTTGACTTTGAAAACATATATAGGGAACTAAATAAGGCTTATTCCAGTATTTAATTATATCAGTACTTTAAGGATGACTAACTTGTATTCCTTAATAGTCTATAATAAGTTAGCAGCTTTCATAAGACTAAAACTTTACTTTCTGTCAGGTTTAGCCTTAAAAAAATAATAATTTTGAATTGAATCTAATAAAGAGTCATTCCAAAGGTAAAAACTGAATGAGTTTGTATCCAGCTGTTAATGCTGTCTCCTGTGGAGGCAAGGAAAAGATCCCAGGGAACATGGGAACAGGAGGAAGCCTAGGGGCTAGCACTGCCCTTGACAAGTTCTAAGGCGCTACAGTCACATTAGGGAAGGGCCATAAGTTTCCTTTTGCCAGAGATAAGGAGGGTGATACCCTTTTTAGGGAGTAATAACTTTCCCCAAACAACTTGAGGGAATGGGAGCTTTATCTGAATGCCTGACCTTGGGAAAAGGACTTTGTAGTTTTATCTCTGTTAAATATGAGCCTTAGAAAACAACAATTTTTCAACTGAAGTTTCTCTTAGTATCAATACAAAAAATTTATGACTCAGTTTATCCAAGTAGCTTACCCAACAAAGTTAGTGAAGGGTCTAAGAATAAGAATATAAAAATGTACATTTCAAAAATAAGAATGTAGAAATAAAGAAATATAAAATTGTAAACCTAGGAGAATAGGAACAGACTGTCAGCAGCTGTCTCAGCAGCTTGAGGATTAACTGTTAACAGTGGGTTACTCTGCTTCACAGCCCCTAGCTCTATTTACAAGGCTGATGCACCTCTCTGCAAACTGAGAGCATAACACCCCCCGCCATCCTTGACTAACACGGATATGGACTAAGTTTTAGGAGACAGATATATGGCCTCTGGGTCATGCATTTTCCCTGCTATGTGAAACTGGCAGCATCAAACGGGAGAGCACAGGGCTTCAGTAAACACCACCTGGAAATGCCAGGGAAGACAATAGATTAAGCACAAACACTGGTTTAACTGAAAAACTGTGTTAATGAAGATTGTAAAGTAAGGCAATCTGTATCTGAGTTTTACCTCAAGATTGTAAAAGTTCCTTTGTTCAGATCTAATTCTTGGTGCCCCTACTATAAAAGGGTGGGTTTAGAAACCGGCCTTTGCCACAGCCTTACAAAATCCATCTCTGGCTGTGGTCTCAGCTAGCTGATAAGCTTTTTGTGCCCCATGGAGATTTTTTATTTTATTTTTAATTTTTACCTGAATTCTGGTTTCTGGAATAAAGTTTGCTTCTGGTTTACTAGACTTTGGTTGTCTGTCCCCATCTTTGCGTGACCTCCCTGGACCCAACAGTTAACAAAGACAAGGAGGCTAAACATACATTTTTCAGCCTGAATAGACCTTGAGCAAGGAGACACATTTTTTTAAGCCATTAGTTAATATTTTCAATGCTTGGACCTTTTAATATAGCTTTATTTATGTGTGGTGATCCTCCCATTACAAGATTTTTTCCGTTGTTATTTTACAACTGCAGTTTTGTCATTGTTACGAATTTTAATGCAAACATGACATATAGGTGGTCCTAGGCCACCTCTGTAAAAAGGTTTTTTGTTTTGTTTTGTTTTGTTTTTTAACCACCAAAGGGTCAAGACTCAGTGGAAACTGTTTTGAGCCCTTTGTCAGACTGCTTAGGCCGTTGTCTTGCTGCATTACAAGAAATGAACATCCCAGTTTCTGGTTAGCATTTTGTGCTTATGGCTGTGACTCTAATTTTTAGCTTTTTATTGTAAGTCCAAATATTAACAATATAAAACATTTTATAAGCACAACTGTCTCATAGTCTTAACTGTTCTTTAAAAAATTAAAATCTCTTAAGTGCCTTCCTGCAATACCAAAAATAAAGTTCCTCTTTCACCCCATCTTTGATGGCGTATACATAGCCTGTCTTTTAGATCTCAGCCTGCTCTACGTCACTTGAGCTGGTACTTCTGGTAACTATCACCTGGCACTGGCATTTCTAAAACTGTTAAGGTCCATTCTTGCAACTGCGCATTCTTTGGGACTCTAGTCCTGCCATGCATTTGTAAACCTCAGTTGTTTACTGTGATCCTGTTATGTCTTTATAACCATTATCACCTAGGTGACTCTTATTATTAGCTGGCAGAGAAAGGTACATTTTTGAGTATAAAAACATTGAGGTGCAGCATTAACACTTTAAATCCTATATATACATTTTTAAATCTTGTTTTCGGAATGGGACATGAGTCATCATGCAAAAATCTATTCTAATCCAAACTATCTTAGAGATCTGTTGTTGCCTCCTATTTAGGCCCACTCCACGTGGGCACCTTTAATCAAGATGGTGGTGAAATCATGTGGCATCCAATTTGTTTTTTTTAACTCTAGCAAAATGGCAATCCAAAATTTAAAATGGAAACATGACATATGGTTTAAAATTACCCATGCATAGATTTTAAGTTATTAATTTCCAGTGTTACTAATTAACTTTTAACTAGTTTTATTTTAATTTTAACTGATTTTTGACCATATCTAACAAAATAAACTTATAAATCTGAAGCTACAGAATGTTCCCACAAACCAAGTCCAAAAATTTTTGACCGTTCTGCTTTGTTTTCATCTGCTTGTCATTGTGTCAAGGGCTCAGACTGACAGAGCAACAGAGAAACTTTTAAATAAGCATGGGTCTAATAAAGGGAGAGCCATAATCCAGCTTTTCAATAAAAAACAGCATAAGACAGTTTAAACATTATCTATACCAAAAAGTCATCTGAATTTCTGCTAACCCAAATCCAGTAACCAGAGCTCAGCGATAAATTCTGAGGGAGGCCCATAAATGTGACCATAGCAGTGATGGGTGGCAGAGGCAGCAAACATATCCAAACCATTTCTGTCTCAGCTCCATGCTTGCAAGAAAACTTACTTAGATAAACTTTTCAACAAAACAAGCACATTCGGTATTTATAGGTATGAGAAACCATAGCAAACATAGTTCAAATTCCCTTCTGGTCTTCTATAACTTTTTATATACTTTTAATCCATTTTTTTCTCTCTTCATTTTTTCAGTCTCGTGCTTTCTCCCTCACTTTCCAGACAACATACCAAAGTCTTCCCGCTTTTCAGACAACATAAAAACTCTTGCCAAAGTGTTTCTTCTGGTTTCCCTCAGTATTATATATTATATTATATGGCTACAATATTTAAACAAGAACAGAAGCATTCATACACTATAAAATAAATAACTTTAAATTTGCATCACATAAAATCCCATACCACTGTGAAACATTTGAGACTAACAGTATTTTCCATACCCTAACCAATAATAATTTGTAACCAACCCCTCTGAATGATGACAGATATTTATAACCCATTGGATCTGAATGACCAAAGCAGCTCTGGAAGAGGGAAGTCTGGCTATGGTGTCACAGCCGGCATAGCTTAATACTTATAGCCAGTGCCCTTGGCCATGGAGCCAAACCTTGGTTAGGTTTGACCAGAAGTCGAGGCACACAGCCCCCAGGGCAGGCGGAAGAACTCATCCACCAGTGTGGGAGGGGGCAGGGTGGCATGCAGCATGGGGAAAAAAGATTGTTAACTTCTCCAGCCATAGCAATTAACCCCAGATCCTCTGTTCACTGTTTGAAATCCTGCTGAGGCACATCTGCCCTTACTACTGCGGCTGGCAGCCTTGCTACATTGTAACAACAAGGCTGTATAGCCCAGCCACCCATCCATACAAGCATGCTACCCTGCAGCCCCGTGCTTGTATGGCAAATCTGCCCCTGTTGTGTCTCCATCCGCCCCCCACTACAGGCCAAGGATGACTCCTTTCAATGAAGTGTTTAAGGCAGATAGAGGTTATTTGTTTCATCCCTTTTAGGAAAATATACCCCTGTGCTTATTGTCCTATCTCTACAGTCCTGGAAGTGATCCAAAGTCAAAGAAGATTTGAGTCTGTCCTATCACATCAGTCTTGTAGTCAGAAAGCACAAAAGACAAAAATAAAACAACACACAACATAATACAGAGTTATCCTAGCTCCTGGAGGCAAAACCAAACCGAAGATGACAGCCTCAAGTTGTTTTGTGGTGAGACCCACCCGTCTGTCTACAGAACTGAGATGCCGAGAGCACCCAGCACGTCTATCTACAGAAACCAGAGAGATCCACTCTCATGCAGAAGAGTCCTGGGGATGTCTCCCCAGGCACCCCGCCTGTGATCTTTACGCGCACCCATGTAGATGGTCTACAGGCCCTTACAGATTCTGGGCCCATTTACAGAAGAATATCCAAAACAGAAAGACACAAAACAAAGCTCACACACAGAAAACTTACTGGCCGGCTGAAGGCTCTACAGGGCGGTGGTCCTGGTGGGCTTGGGGGATCCTGGAGAGCCTCTAAATGTTATGCCTAGATTACGAAGTCCCCCCAAAACCAAGTAGGAGACTGAGTTCTGTATGTAAAAGCAAAGAACCTTTATTCTTACACAAGTTTACAAACTTGGACTCTCCGTGTGTCCATCATTGGAGTGGTCAGAGAGCCTCAAGCTCACTTGGGGTTGGGTTTTTGTAGTAGCAAAGGTGGGGGCGAGGGATTTCTAAAGTTCAGGACCCCTGATTGGCTGATATTTGTCTAGGGGTGTCCTGGTGAAAAGCAATGAGTGTGTGCTGGCACGTCATCAATGGTTGGAACATTAGAAATTTCCTTTGGATGGTCTGTTCCTTAGTGGTGCCTGGGTAGTCTCAGTTTGTGGTCTTTCTTGGAACCAGGGTAAACTAATGAGACTCAGGCCTCTATTGGACTTGTTATGGCTGGGTCCTACAGTTCTATGATGACAATTAGGGAGGTTCTGACTATAGGGGAAGGCCAGTTTCAGGTACCCTCTCCACTTTGCTCAGAGTCTTAGCTGGGATCATCCTTATGGATTCCTGGGAGTTTATCTAGTACCAGGTCTCTTCCTAACCTTATAATGGCTCCCTCTATCAAGGTATCTCGTTCCTTGCTCTCCCTCTCTGTCCCTCTCCCAACTCAACCATCCTGTTCCCTCATGTTCTCCTCCCCCTCCCCCCTCCCCTTTACTCCTTTCCCTCCCAATTTACTCAGGATATCTTATCTATTTTTACTTCCCAGGGGCATCCAATCACATCTCTCTTAGGGTTCTCCTTGTTCTCAGAGGTTGTGGACTATAGCTAGGCTATCCTTTTCTTTACATCTAATATCTACTGATGAGTACATACTGTGTTTGTCTTCCTGGGTCTGGATTACATCACTCAGGATGATTTTTTCTAGTTCCATCCATTTGCCTGCTAATTTCAAGATCGCATTGGTACCACTGTATTTTTTTTTTAATACTCCATTGTGTAGATACCACATTTTCTTTATCAGTTCTTGGGTGAAGGGTATCTAGGTTGTTTCCAGATTCTGGTTATTATGAATAATGCTGCTATGAACATAGGTGAGCAAATGTCCTTGTGGTATAAGTGTGCATCCTTTGGGTATATACCCAAGAGTGGTATTGCTGGGTCTTGAGGTAGATTGATTCCCAGTTTTCTGAGAAACTGCCAAACTGATTTCTAAAGCATCAGCTTGCTTTCTTATAGTACCCAGAACCACCTACCCAGGAGTGGCACCGCCCACATTGAAGTGGGCTCTTACACATCAACCACTGATCAAGAAAATGTACCACAGGCTTGACTATACCTGATTTTATAGAAACATTTTCTCAGTTGAGGCACCTTCTTCTCAATGACTCTAGCTTGTGTAAGTTGATATAATACTAGCCAGCAGAAACCTGCTGATCAGGTTAAAGTACTTGCTGTTAAGCTTGGTGATCCGAGTTTGGTTCCCAAGACCCACCTATATGGTAGAAGGAGAGAACCAACTTCTGCAAGCTCTCCTCTGATTTCTCCACTCACACTGTGACATGTACACTGCCCCCAAGATAAACAAATTCTAAAATGTAATAAAAACCAGCCCCCATTATTGTGTGTTGAACTGGACATGGTAGCATACAATTTTAATCCCAGTACTCAGGAGGCCCTGAGTTTGAAGTCAGCCTCATCTACTAGTGAGTTCTCATCCAGCCAGGGCTCATACTGAGACCCTACCTCAAACAAACAAACAAACACAAAACTAATAAAAAACTGATTATTTTTAGGATACTTTTAGGTTTACATGCCTGAAATGACTGGAATATAAGTACAGATAGAAGAAACAAAGTATACTTATATTTGGAGAGCCCTGTCTTAACAGAGAACCAGCTGTCGCTGTCCCTTCCTTTGTCACTTGGAATGGCTTTCACCACCTCTTTTATCATATTGGCTGTCTTCAGCTAGGTCCCCTCCTTAATCTCCTATGGCAGTTACCCCTCTGGTCCAGGTGCCCATAACAACCCGCATTCTCAACCCCTGGTGTTTGGGTGGTACATGTGACAGTGCAATAGGGATGCAGCATTAACTGCAATGCATCTGCTACCTGAACAGTCACTGTGAGGTACAGATTTTTGACAGATATATTTTGATATGCTGTATTAATTTCTTTTTTTAAATATTTTTTATGGTTTATTTAACTTTATTTTATGTGCATTGGTGTGAAGGTGTCAGATCCCCTGCAACTGGATCTTCAGACAGTTGTGAGCTGCCATGTGGGTGCTGGGAATTGAACCCGGGCCCTCTGGAAGAGCAGTCAATGCTCTTAACCACTGAGCCATCTCTCCAGCCCCGCTGTATTAATTTCTTCTCATGAACCATGACGAAGGCAACTTAAGGAAGGAAGGGGTTATTTTGGTTCACAGTTTGTGGTACAGTCCCTTATGGTTGGGTAGGCTTGGAGGCAGAAGCATGAGGACGCTGGTTGCGTTTCTTCCAGTCAGAACACAGAGAAATGAGTGCTGGTGCTTAGCTCATTTTCTCCCTTTTGTTCAGTTCTGGAGTCTAGCCCAAGAGATGGTGCCACGCACATTCAGGGTGTGTCTTCTCTCCTCACAGAAGCATTTCTGGAAACAGAGATATCACACGTGTGTTTCCATGGTGATTCTGAACCCAGTGGAGACAAAGTTGATGACATCACCCCAGATTCAGCATTACAATATGGTACCGAGTAGTTCATTGTTCTCAAAGTCAGCCATGCTTAACTTGTTTACCCCTTCCATTCTATCTATCTCTGTCTGTCTCTCCCATTCCCCCTTTCTCTTCTTATCCCCCCTCGGTGTATGTGTGTGTGTGTGTGCGTGTGTGCACACATGCATGCACACATCTGTGTGTCTCTCCTAATCCTTGGCAACCACTAACATTTTTTTTCTGACTCCATATTTTTGTCTTTTCCTGATTATCATATAGCAGGAACCACATGTTATTCAGCCTCTTCAGAATGGCTCCTTAACATTTAGTAGTTTACCCTTATTACTCCCTTGCTGCGGGAGCTCCTTCCACTCCTTCAGCCAATAGCCTTTGAGATACCAGCCCACTGGGGCATGGTCTCTTTCTCTTTACAAAGCAGAGCAGCCCTCATCTCGCTCTCTTGCTTTGGACTCCAGTGACTAGACTCCTTTCCTGGTTGTGTATAGGGTTGTTGTTTAAGACGGCATTCTGTAAGCTTTTTCCCCTCAAATAAATAACCCTTTTAATAATAATTCCAAACTGGTGTGGGATTGTTTCGTGCTTTATCTGGTGCCCAACGTTTGGTTTTAGAACCACCCTCCCACTCCCCCTCATTCCCTGGCTCGGCTGTCTGCACCCTCCCCCAGCTGCGGCCTGTGTGTGTGGAGTCAGCAGTTAAAAACTCAACGCCTCCCGGGATCCACGGGCCTGGACAGTCTCTGCCTGCCTGGATTGATCTTTTCTGAGTGGGTTTTAAATGCCCCATTGGAAGTGCAGTGCTTGGGCAGTGTGAGTCAGAGTACAAGCCATTGCCATATCCGGCGGAAGCACTGTTTGAAATCCCCGCCCCAGTGTTTGCGTTTGCACCATGACCCTTTGTCCCAGCAGAAGCAGCATAGGGATGCTGGGCGGGAAGTCAGCCATTCTCATGGCGGCTGTGTCATGACCCCCTGCATCGGGTTGGAGCAGGGCGGGTGCCTGGGGTGAGCCATGCTGTTTATCAGCCACTGGAAACTCCCTGGATTTTTGTTCTTTCTGCCTGGACTCTGGGTTTTCTTCCTCTGTGTACATCTAACCTATCCTGACACCGTTCCATTGATTCCTGTCACAACTTGGAAACAGTGCCATCTGCTGGTTAACAGGTAAAATGGTAGGTTTTGTTTTAGTGGGACTCTAGCCGCGGTTTTTGCTGAAATCACAAGAGGCCTATATGCCTATGGAGATATCTAAATTTCCTGGCTTTTAGGTTTCAGTTTTCTTCTTCATATTATATCATTATGAAAGTATATGGCATTAATTGATAGGATTAATACCATGATAGGCAAAATTGACTCCATAGCTAAGGGTACGAGGAACTTACCTGAGAGGGTCCAGGCTGTTGAATTTGACTTTCAGAAGTTATCACAGAGTTTTGATAAGGTAGCCGACAGAATATACCTCCAGGATGGCACCTTACACGATATCCAGGGGCAATTCAAGGAGGAGATGTTATCGTTGAAAGGAAACATTAAGACCTTGGAATCACAGGTGCAGAATGGGGACCAGAAAATTGATACTGTAGGGAAATCACTAGAAACATTTGCAGGTCAAGAGATTCAGTCTTTACGAGAGATTATGATTAAGAAATTTGAAATGATTGAGGACATTATTGGAGCTGATGAACTGGGTGAGAAGACACAAGGGCAGAATACAAGGCCACCACCAGCTGTCAGAACTGGTTTACCCAGGGTTTTAGCGACATACCCTGTAATTTATTCTGAGAAAGCATCAACTTCTAAAGGCTCAAAAGGAGCCAAAGGGGCTGGAAAGATGGCTCAGTGGTTAAGAGCACAGGCTACTCTTCCAGAGGTCCTGAGTTCAATTCCCAGCAACCACATGGTGGCTCACAACCATCTGTAATGAGATCTGGTGCCCTCTTCTGGTGTGCGGGCATACATGGAGGCAGAATGTTGTATACATAATAAATAAATAAATCTTTTTTAAAAAAGGAGCCAAAGAAGGTAGATGGACACCGATAGGACTGAATGATCTGGAGGAAATTGAGCATGCCGTCATTACTTATGGCTTGCACTCTACATTTGTAAAGGAAATGATAAGGACTTGGGCTTCTTATGTCAGGGCTATCAACATGATTTCTCCCAGTTAGCATCAGAGGTGTTGGAAGATGGACCCTTGATGTTTGGAGTTTATTTCAGAGAAGAATCCAAACATATGGAACATCAACGAAGAGCAAAAGGTATCAAGGTTTCCCAGGATCAAATTCTTGGTGTAGGAGCTTATGCTGATCTACAGGTCCAAGCTCTTTATGATGAAGAAGTATTGTCGCTATGTCACAACGCAGCCTTGAATGCCTGAGATAGAACACCAGAACCAGGGAAAAAGATAGAGTCATATACCAGGGTTAGGCAGGGACAGGGAGAACCCTATACTGACTTTTTGCAAAGATTAAGGCTCTGAACATAGGAGTAACAGACCCAGAAGCTAGATAACTAATTCTTGAATTGCTGGCTTTTGAAAATGCAAACTTAGAATGCAAAAAGATAATTGGGCCTTTAAGGTCTAGATCAGCACCTATGGATGAATGGATCCAACATACCATGAATTTTCAGACCTTTAATTACAATGAAGAATCTTGGGTAGGAGAAGCGATTTCCAAAATGATGAGGGGACACCAACCTGTCAAATGTTTTAATTGTGGTAAATTAGGACACCTGAAAAGGGATTGCAGGCAAGGAATTTCTAGGAATAACACTTCATCTGGAAATGGCAGGAATAGGAACCCTCGGCCTTCAGGTATATGTAGGAGGTGTGGTAAAGGACGACATTGGACCAATGATCAATTGCAGATCAACAACAGACAGACAAGGTAACCCAATACCATCAGGAAACTTCTTGAGGGGCCTCTCACAGGCCCCCAAGCCAAAAGTGGCCCAGTTGTTCCCAGTAACTGTGGAGGACATGTCGCACCAGGAAATTTAAAAACTCTAGAATCTTCTGTGCAAGATCATAAGGTTCTAAATGACGGCTCAAATTTGGAGGATAGGTCAGAAATTTAAATAGGAAATAAGAAGTGTATATTTTGGCAAACTTCTATAAATGATCAGAGACCAAAGCTGAGAGTGCATATAAATGGAATTGTGATTGTTGGTTTGATAGACACAGGAGCAGATGTGAGTATCATCACTCCAGAATCTTGGCATCCAAATTGACCTCTTCAAGAGGCAGATGTTCAATTACTAGGAATAGGAACCATATCTCGAGTTAAACAAAGCACAAGATGAGCTAACTGTATTGGGCCAGAAGGTCAAAGAGGAAAGCTAAGGCCATATGTAGCTGATATTGCAATAAATTTATGGGGCCCTGACCTACTACTGCAATGGAATACCCAGATTAACATTCCTGCGGTCCCAGGAACTCATAATTCTGGGAAGGATGTAATAAAGTACTATGTACAAAGGTTACCAGCCATTCAGGCTGTACAAGAACATAAAGCAACTAACAAACCTTTAGAGGTACCAACAGCCCTACCTTTAAAATGGCTAACTAGGAAGCCAATATGGGTTAAGCAATGGCCTCTAGCTGAAGATAAATTGCAGGCTTTAGAACAATTGGTACAGGAGCAATTAGATGCTCAACATATTGAGACATCAACTAGCCCTTGAAATTCTCCTGTGTTTGTTGTAAAAAAGAAATCTGGCAAATGGAGAATGACAGATCTAAGGGCTGTCAATAAGGTAATTCAACCTGTGGGCACTTTACAGTCTGGAATTCCTCTGCCTTCTCTGTTACCAAAAGGATGGCCTCTTATAATTATTGATTTAAAGGATTGCTTCTTCACTGTACCTTTACAAGAAAATGATAGAGAAAAATTTGCCTTCACAGTGCCTACTTATAATAATTCTCAGCCTACTAGGAGATACCAGTGGACTGTCCTACCACAGGGAATGCTCAATAGCTTCAGCCTGTGTCAATACTTTGTAAGTCGGCCATTGGAAATAATAAGTAAGCAATTCCCTAAGTCTATAATTTACCATTACATGGATGACATTTTGCTATCTGATTCAAACATAGATACTTTAGAAAGAATGTTTGAGGAAGTATAGATAGTTTTGCCTAAATGGGGATTACAAATTGCTCCTGAAAAGATTCAAAGAGGAGATTCTGTTAATTACCTAAGTTACAGAATAGGTTTACAGAAAATTAGGACACAAAAGGCACAAATTAGGAGAGACCAGTTATGGACTCTTAATGACTTTCAAAGATTGTTAGGAGACATTTCCATTCTATGACTGGCTGTTGGGATAACACCTGATTTAATAATTCATTTAAACAAAACCTTAGATGGTGACAAAGATTTGATAGTCCCAGAGAATTAACATCTGAAGCAGAAAAGGAACTGAAAATGGTTGAGGAAAATTTACAGGAGGCACATGTGGATAGGGCGAACCCAAATCTTAATTATATTCTAGTCATATTGTCTTCCAGAATTTCTCCTACAGGAATTTTAATGCAGAGGGAAGATATTATTTTAGAATGGATCTTTTTACCACACAAACCAAGTAAAAAATTAAAAACTTATGTAGAAAAGGTCTCTGAATTAATTTTAAAAGGTAAACTGAGACTTCATCAACTAGCAGGTATAGATCCAGCAGAAATTATGGTGCCTTTCACTACTGATGAAATAAAAAGGTTATGGGAAGACAATGAACCATGGCAAAGGGCTTGTGCTAATTTTCTGGGAGAAATTAATAGCATCTATCCCAAAGGCGGTAGACTTAACCTTATAAAAAGAACTTCTTGGGTTCTTCCTCGAATTGTATGTGATGCTCCAATAACTGGAGCCTGTACATTTTATACTGATGCTAATAAATCATGGAAGGCAGGTTACAAATTAGACGAATTGAGTAAGGTGGAACAAAGCCCTTATAATTCTGTCTAGAAGGCAGAATTATATGCCATTCTTACGGTACTAAGGGATTTTAAAGAACCTCTCAATATAGTTATTGATTCACAATATGCAGAGTTATCTTGCATATTAAAACCACTGAACTTATACCAGATGATACAGAATTGACTTCATTTTTTATCCAGGTACAAGACATAATCAGGAATAGGCTTTGTCCTATGTATGTAACATACATCCGATCCCATATGGGTCTGCCAGGTCCTCTAGTACAAGGTAATGCAGAAATTGATCAATTATTGATTGGAAGTGTGTTGCAGGCCTCAGAATTTCATAAAAAACATCACATCAATAGCAAAGGTTTAAAGAAAGAGTTTTATATTACATTGCAACAAGCTAAGGAGATTATAAAGAGATGCCCTACTTGCTTTTTATATAACCAAGCACCGCTACCTGCAGGGACTAACCTGAAGGGTAGTCAAAGGAATGAAATCTGGCAGATGGATGTGTTCAACTTTGCAGAATTTGGAAAATTAAAATATGTACATCACACCATTGACGCTTATTCAGGCTTTCAGTGGGCAACTGCTTTAAGCTCAGAAAAGGCTAATTCAGTAATCACACATTTATTAGAAGTTATGGCCATCATGGGTATACCTGCACAAATAAAGACAGATAATGGTCCAGCTTATGTCTCTAGGAAAATGAGATTTTTTTTTGCTTATTATAATATTAAGCATGTTACAGGTATACCATACAATCCTACAGGTCAAGCAGTTATAGAAAGATCAAACAGAACTATAAAGGATATGTTAAACAAACAGAAAGGGGTGGAAAATGCCCCCAGAAATAGATTACATAATGCCTTATTAACCTTGAATTTTCTTAATGCTAATAAGAAAGGAACAACAGTGGCAGAAAGACATTGGATAATGGAAAAATCTACTAAACTAAATCAACCAGCTTATTTCAAGGATGTGCTGACCTCTCAATGGAAGCCAGGAGATGTGCTATGTTGGGGAAGAGGTTTTGCTCTTATTTCCACAGGAAAAGAAAAACTGTGGATACCATCAAGATTAATAAATGTTTGTTTTGAAGAGGAGAAACCTTTCTCTTGGAAAGGAGAAATGACAGCTCATCCACAATGATGATAATCATACAGGTAGTAAGAAAAACATATAGGATGGGGTCAGGGTTCTGTTCTTATCCCTGCAGGACAACACTCATCTTCGAAAAATTCAAGGGACCCTGGATGTTTGAATACAGACAGTTGGAAAAATAACTACCCAATAGGGACTATCAAGAAAACCAAATAGGTTCTGTAAGTATAAAAATCTAAGATATACATTTATATTTCTAAATTTATAGAGCTGGTTTTGGAGTTGGACTCTGGCTCAGTCCCTCTCTAATTCTAAGCCTGTTGTTAAGAGAAAAACCCAGAGTTTCTGGAGTTTCTGTCTCATGTCAAGAGCCATGATATGGGACAGAAAGAAAAATGAATTTAGAAAACATCTTTGCTTTTCTTCATATCTATTTTTGTCTTTATCATGCCTTTCATTGAATATATACGTCTGTATATGTCTATATAAATAATGTTTAAGTTTTCCACAATGAACAATGAGTCTTTCCTGCAGTGATATTTGAAGTTTCCAGGAAGAAGATGGGGCCCCATAACAATAACTCCACCTGGTTGATATGATGTCACGATACTGATAGCACTACTACAAGACCTGTTTTCGGGTACGAGCTACACAAGACAGTTCCAACTTGGTTAGCTGAAATGGTGCACATCTTTTACAACATTGTGGCCAGACCTCCACAAAATACTCAGAGACTATTTGCAATTTTACCAGACATTGATCTTGAAATTTAACCATCATTTTACTTTCACAGGATCCCCTAGAAAGAACGTTGCCCCATGACAGCTGAAAGTAATTCTATAGGATGACATCCCCTCTCCCAGCACAGTTTGTCCTCAGACTTAGAGACATCATTTAGGGGTTGATTATAGTTAGTATACAGTTGAGGGTTGGGGGAGGAATTTTATAAGCTCAGGGATCTTTTTGAAAAAAAAAAAAAGGGAAAATTGGATGATGGGATAATAGATTGGTATTTGTGAGTTATTGTTTACACATAATTACATTGGCATAGATTCTTGTATATGGATACAAAGTTAAATTATATTGAATATTGTATGCATGTATGCTTCTACCTCTGTTTAAAACATTTTTTATGTATTGATATATATATTTACCATATTGCAGTGTACATTTCAACCTCTGATTAAGATACTTATATATTGTTTATGTATTGATATATATTTACCATATTGCAGTGTGTACTTATACATTGTTTACATTTGGAGGTCATTGTCCTCATTTATTGCACAGTTGTTTATTGTCTTAGTATTTAAGTTAGATAGGTATTAAGAATTATAGATTAATAGTCATCTATGTCATATTTATAGTTAGACTAATCAGGTTTTTTAGATATGTAGAGATTATATTCTGTATTAATAGATAATCTTCAACCTCTTCCAAGAGCTATAGAAAATGGCATTTAATTTAACTTAGAGTTCTGTGGTAGTGAAACACAATTGCCCCTGGCAACACCTATCTACTCTCGAGAGATTGTTGAGCACCAAAGACACTCCACTTGGAGCTTGTCTTCTTTTTGGCAAAACCGGCCTCTGGGCAAAGAACTGCCCAACCTCAACTACTGACAAAATACATAGTATCCAGAAATGGATAAGCAGAACTGTCAAATCTTGCCAAGACAGGATAAGATGTTTTTGAAAATTTTCTTGCCTTTAAAAATAATCTGTCAGTTATTCTAGGCCTTAGTCAGAATTAGTTGCTTCAACACTGCAAATGTGACTTTGGGTGATTGCCCAGGTAGCCAGTTGTCTCTATGATTTGTTGCATGTTTTGGAAGTTGTTTGATTGCAATTCCTAATTACTCAGGTAACATTATTTCCCTTCTCATATCTTTTATGGGATTGAAGACTGGATAAATGTAGTTACTTTTCTCTCATGACTTGCCACGTTATTTATTATACAAGACTCAAGCTAGTTAGAATAGGATATTTGTTCTTATTGTATATAATTTTGTAGTAGGTTTAGAACTCTCTTACTTAAACAAAAGGGGGAGGTGCTGCAGGAGCTCTTTCTGCTCCTTCAGCCTTTGAGATACCAGCCCACTGGGGTGTGGTCTCTTTCTCTTTAATAAGCAGTGGCAGCCCTCCTCTCACTCTCTTGCTTTGGACTCCAGTGACTAGACTCCTTTCCTGGTTGTGTATAGGGCTGTTGTCTAGGACGGCATTCTGTAAGTTTTTTACCCTCAAATAAATAACCCCTTTTAATAATAATTCCAGACTGGTGTGGGATTGTTTTGTGCTTTACTCCCTCATGTTTTCATATGGCTCAGTAGCCCATTTCTTTTTATCATTGAATGATGTTCCATTGTATTGACGTATCACACCTTTTCCATTGTATCGATGTATCACACCTTTTTTATCCACTCACCTAATGAAGGACATCTTCCTTTCTTTCAGCTTTTGGCATTAATTATGTTACAATATGAACAAACCTAATATAAATATGTAGACTTTTGTACAGAATAAATGATTTTTTTGGATGACCAACTGGTATAGAAGGTCCTTCTTTCTGTGTGTTGCTTGTATTGGTTAATGAATAAAGAAACTGCCTTGGCCTGATAGGCCAGAACTTAGGTAGGTGGAGAAGACAGAACTGAATTCTGGGAGGAAGAAAGCAGAGTCAGGGAGAAGCCATGGATCCTCCACCTGAGATGGACGCTGGTTAGAATCTTTCCCAGTAAGCCACTGCCACGTGGCAATACACAGATTAATAGAAATGGGTTAAACTGAGATGTAAGAGTTATCCAATAAGAAGGTAGAGCTAATGGACCAGGCAGTGTTTTAATTAATACAGTTTCTGTGTGGTTATTTCGGGTGTAAGCTAGCCAGGTGGCCAGGAAGAACAAGCAGACCCTCATCCTCCAACAACCAACCACACTTTCAGAACATTTTCATCTTCTCCAACTCCCTTTTTTAGGTTATCTGCTCTGTCACATCCTTTGAGATGATATTTCTCGTTTACAAAGGAATATTCTGTATTGTATGAACTGCAGAACTTTGGGGCTTGGTGTACTGGGTGGTTTTGTGTGTCAACTTGATGCAAGCTAGAGTCATCAGAAGAAGAAGCCTCAACTGAGGAAATGCCTCTTTGAGATCCAGCTATAATGCATTTTCTCAATTAACGATCAATGCAGAGGGCCAAGCCCATGGTGGGTGGTGCCATCCCTGGGCTGCTGGTCCTGGGTTCTATAAGAAGGTGGGCTGAGCAGGCCATGGAAAGCAAGCCAGTAAGTAGCACCAAGGCCTCTGCATCAGCTCCTGCCTCTGGGAACCTGCACTGTTTGAGTTCCTGTCCACACTTCCTACAGTGATGAACAGCAATGCTGAAGTGTAAGCCAAATAAACCCTTTCCTCCCCAACTTGCCTTTTGGTTATGGCATTTTGTTACAGCAATAGAAAGCCTAACTAAGACACTTGGGAAACCTCGTGGTGGCTACATTTACACAATAGCACTAAAATTACTCAGACTCCATTAGGCGGAAGGGAGCTCATTACCCCTAGAAAGATCAGTTGCCATGAGGTCTCAGCCCACAGGGAGGTCTCTGGAACATTGTCAGTCATTGATGGTGCTTTGGCCTCCAGGAAGTTTCTTAATGGCTTTCAACCCCATTGTCCCATATTTTAACTCACCTTTTCTGCTGTTGTGATAAACACTGAGCAGAACTAAGGTGTTGGGGGAAGATTTTCCTCACCTTATAATGGTAAGAACTAAAGCAGAGGCTGGGGAAGAATGCCGTTTGAGTCCAAATGAATCACCAGGAGCATTATCTACAGACTGGTATCAACCCTGCTGTGCTAACTGAAGATGACCTCCATGTAAAAAATATAGTTAGGACAGACATAGAAGATGTCATTCCTAGAATTCTGACAGACTTGACACTGCTCTCCTCTGGGCATTGGTTTCTTCTTGACAGGAAATCTGCTTTTCAAACCTCTTCCCTCTTGACGGGTTTCGTTTCTGTTGCTATGATGACATGTCCAATAAAAATCTACTTGTGGAGTAAGAATTTATTTCCACTCACAATTTCTGGTAACAGTTCATCACTGGGGAAGCCACAGATGTAGTAACTTGAGAGAGCTTGTCATATTGTATCCACAGTCAAGAGCAGGGGGAAACAATGCCTGCTAGTTACCCAGTTAACTCTTCCATAGTGAGAGAGCTGGTCACATTGCATCCAACAGCAGTGGGAAACATTGCACACACACTAATTACTCGACTATCCTCCACTCTTCTATAGTTCTCCTGTTCTGATAGGAGTGAGCTTCAAGGCAGGTCCTGACTGGATAGGAAAGTCCATGTCTGACATTTTCATCTTTCATCAGTGAGAAAGGAAGAAAGTCCTCAGCATCTGCGAGCGCCGAATACAGCACGGATCTCAGCACTGTCAGGCTCTGGACACTAAGGTCTTGTTTGGGAAATCTTAAGCGCAGCCGCAGTGAGGTTTTATATAGTAGAATGTGTGATCTCCAGTTGCTGCCCATCTTGGTGGAGAGAACAAATATCCTCGTCTCACCACAACTGTTGTTGGAAATTCGAAATGGGAGACAAACAGGAAGTTTTGTTTTGTATTTTTCAATTTCCCATTTCTGTTTTCTGCCTCCTCCCTTTGTGAAGTAACTGGAGCCACTGGGACCCGACTGAGAACTCTCTGCTAAGGAGCAAGAATTTCACTGGAGAAGTTCGGGAGAGGGGGAAATGTTGATATCAGTCATAAAACATATATACATCGTGGGCTACCTCTGCTCAGTGGAGACTCTGTCACATGCCATGTGATGTGTTACAGCTACCAGGTGCTGGATGTTCTGGTTATGTTATGAGATTTAGAGGAAAAACTGCCAAGTCCATTCTCGAAGTCCGCCTTTGGATGACTTCCTCAGAATCCAGCCAGTATGTTTTTGGCTCCCTGGTGAGTGCTTTGTTTCATGACCTTGAGGTGTTCTGCAGTTGGACTCAGATGTAGGAGCGCTGTGCAGGGGTGTCCTTAACACCAGTCTTGACCACACTAGACACCATGCTTTCCAGAATTCCCTTCTAGTTAGAGTTGTTAGAAATTCGAGGTGCTCAAGGGAGGTGACAGCTGTTCCCCCCTCGTTGCTTTTATTGGTTAATGAATAAAGAACTGGCTTGGCCTATAGCATGGAAGGGAAAAGGCGGAGTCAGAGAGATGCCATGGAGCCACAGCTGGAGATAGATGTGCTGAAACTTTGCTGGTAGGCCACAACCTCATGGTGATATACAGATTAATAGAAATGGGTTAAATTAATATGTAAGAGTTAGCCAATAAGAAGCTAGAGCTAATGAGCTAAGCAGTGAATTAATTAATACAGTTTCTGCATAGTTATTTCAGGGCTGAGCAGCCGGGATTGAACAAGCACCCTCCACCCACTACACCCACTGGAGCTCTTTGCATATAGTGGCAGATATAGATGAGGGTGCCTTTGGGTGTCCCGGGCTGTCCTTGCACCCTTCTTTTTACTGCACATCTCTTCTTTCTGGCTGTTGGTCCAGAATGTGGGCCAACACTTGACTGCAACATCCACAAACACTAATTTTTACACACCCACACACAAACACACTCATGTATACATAATTCTAATAATAAGATGAATCTCTGCAAAAGAATATATTTTTAAACTTTTACCTGATAGTCAGAGGATGCTGTGTCAGACACAGAGTTAGGCAATGAATGCATTTTAAGGTACTAAAAATAGTGCAAGATGCTGTGGCTCTAACGTACAGCATGTCCAATGTCCACAGTCAGGAAATCCTAACCAATCACTTAGCATTGCAGACCCTGCAATACGGCTGTGGCTTCATATTTTTCTGGGAACTTAAGTTAACACTGAACAAAACCCAGACAATCCATACTGCTGCTACCATGTAGGTAAAACAGACCTTTATCTGTCTTCTTTCAACCAAAAGAAGAGATGAAATGAGAGACGACTAAATTTACCCAGAAAGCTTGCAAAGACTCTATCTCATGCGCTAAGTCATCATTTCCAGCTCTCGTTTTCCTAAAATGCCTGTGAAGGCAGGAGAACACAGCCATCCCATCTCTGGGTAGGGCAGGCCTCTCCTCGTCCAGCTGTCCTTTGTGTCCTTCACGTCGCTTGCTAGAGAGGTTTCTAACTCCCTCTTGATCAGTAAGCTGGGACCTGACACTGGCCCCTAAGACTCCTGAGATTCGCCTGTTTAGGGGAGGTGGTCATGCCCTCTCTACCTCATTTCTTGACCTCATCTCTGATGACTGTCATGTTCTGTCGGAATCTGCACACCATACTCTGAGCCCACTTGTAGCTTTCTGAATTCTACCCCAGGGCTATAAGGGAGCCAGGGAATCTACAGACAGGGCAGAAAAGGTTTTTAGATCTACCAGAACATTGCAGTCCAGAGTGGTGGGATGGAGCCATGCCATGGGAGAATGGGGATTTAAAATTGTTGTGCCTAAGGGAGAATGAGTCCAGGAGAGGGGAGACTCCCAGTATTCCCCAAGTGGAGAGGGAGGATAGAGTGTATGGATGCGCTGACTATGGGCATCAGTTAGCATGACTGGGAGCACTTTAAGGGAGTCTACAGGGAACCTGGGAGCTTGGGGCAAATTGGAGGATGTTCAAGGGAGCAGAGTAACTGTGGATCTTGTAAGTGAACCTCAAGAGCTCAAATCCCGGGCCTGGGGTCAAAGGGAAATCATTTCTTGAGTCTCTTTTTCCCAGGCAGTTAGAATTAAAATGGCGTACTGTGATTGCCTTCATTGGCTGCACTTGCCGGATCTCATTAGCTACTAAGTGCCGTCAGATCAGCACTTAGAAATCAGCCCCAGCATAGCCTGAAGATGATCCATTTCCTTGGGTCTCAAAAATCCACACGGTGCTCCTAGTATTGTTCTGGTTCCCAGTTTTGGCCCCTTTGTCCTCTTGTTAAATTGTAGTACATGTCTGAATTGACACAGAAAGCGCCCCATCTGTCTCTGGGTGCGTGTGAAGGTACAGCATCACTTGGTGTTGCTTCTGGTCTTGCTATCCTTCCATTCGGCACACCCATTTCCCTACTGCTGTCTCCCATATCCTACCGTACCAGGGAAGTTGAGAGATGTGGGAGCTCATAGAACCTCATGGTACCGCTATCTCTTTAAATACTGCCACGCACCACGAGAACACAGGCTCTTAATGCTAGGCTTAGCAGATTCACAGCTAAAAGGTGATTTAAACCCTGAACCCTGAGGATAGAAAGTCAACAGGAATTGATTACACATGCCAAGTATGTAAAAGACAAGCGAAATGTCAAGATGCAATTCCTTCATGAAGGTTCAAGAAGGAATTAGCTTGAAACAGAAGCAAGTGGGATTCCAGTGATACTTCAAGAAGAACTGCTTCTCAGAAGCTAAGAACTTGAAGAGTGGATTGTCAAGGACAGTAGGGTCCTTTCTCCTGTCGACAGCTCTGATTGGGATACCTTGTCAGCTTGCTTCAACTCTTTTGGAACCCTGACAATATATATATATATATTGGTAGACTGCAAAGCATCTCACAGACATTTCTTTATCTAGGGCTGGTGTGGCTTTCTGTATCATTGAAAAACAAGCAGGTGTAGAAGCTGAATTAGATTCAAGGGCTGGGCAAGCGGGGTTGCTGCAGCCCATACGGTTTCCCTTTAATGATCATGGGAGTCCACAAACTGAATGAGCAAAGAAAACTTGTTCTGCACCAAAATAAAATCAGAAGCAAACCCCTCAAGCCAACAGCAATGCTGCCTGAGCTCTGAAGGCCCAATAAACCTCAGAGCTCTTGGTTTGCTCTTGTTATAACCCCACCACTCTGCCGAGAAGGAATGCTGCCCAGCCCAGCTTTGACCTCCTCCACAGTAACCTGGTTGCTAGGTGATGGAAAGGATTAGCTTTGTAGTAAATGGAAATTTCCCCCTTGCATTGTTGCTTAGAGAGATGGAAAATAGTTGAGGGCATTTTGGAGAAAATCCTCTTCCATGTCTTTGGCTCTTGGATTGTTTTTGAAGTTAATTTTTATTTATTTGTTTGTTTATTTACATACTTAGTGTGTGTGTGTGTGTGTGTGTGTGTGCGCGTGTGTGCATGTGTGCCTGCCCAGTGTGCATGTTGGTGCTCATTGGCATTCGATCCCCTGTAACTGGAGCTATTGATAGCTGTATATTGTCGGTGGCTTCTTGGAGCTGAACCCAGGTTTGTGGGTGCTGAGAACTGTACCCATGCCCTCTGCAAGAACTGTATGAAGGTGCTCTTAAGTACTGAGCTTCCTCCCCAGCCCTCAGATTATTATCTAAAAAGTCCCTTTTCTCCTAACAAATCCAAAGACAGCGGACGGTTTTCTGTCGTCCCACAGTGCTCTCATTCGGGGCTTTTGTTCTTGTTCCTGTAATTATTTCTTTCTCAAGGAAAAAAAATTTGATAATTCAAAAATGTAGGGAGGCTGGCAGCGGTGGCACAGCCTCTAATCCTAGTAACTAGGGAGGCGGAGACTCCGCATATTGAAGGCCAGCTTTGACTACCTAGTGGGACCTTGTCACTCTGCCTACCCTGCTGCCAAAAATGGAAAGGAAGGTGAAAGGGCAGGCACAGAGGGACAGAGAGAATCTTGGATAGTTGCATAGGCCTTCACCAAAGCAAGGGTCTTACAATGTCAGGCTAAGCACTGTGGACGGACCAATAGGCCTCAGCACTTGAGAGGCCGAGGCTTGGAACTCACTTGAGCTCAGGAGCCTTGGACAACACAGCAAGACTGCAAACTCCACCTCCCAAACTAAAAGGCCAACTCTAGACTTTTTGAGAATATGAATACTCACCAAAAATTCTTTCGAATTTGCTGTGTGTATGAAAATTTTCTCAAGATTGTTGGGGGAGGGGGAATGTGTCTACTGACATGTAAACTCTCAGCTACTTTTGGTCCTATTCTCTGTGCGAAGTGTTGTGTGTAGGTAGAGATTCGAGACAAAGTTCTTGGCTCAAAGTGCACATAGTTCCATAGAGTAGACCCAAACAACACTGGATTGTCTCGAGCGCACACCCGTGGACAGACTTATGCAGCCATCTGCTTTGTCTGTCAGTGTGAGGGGGTCCTTAAGTGCATGTAAGCTATTTTGATGGTTTTATATACAAATATGTTCATAAATCAAGAAAAATGCGTATCTTTCAATCTGAGTTATAGAAATATGTGTTTACAAGAACTATATTTTGCCTCTGTTGGTTCTATGACTTTGTTGACATAACATTTGATATTTACTTTAGAGCAAGGAAAAGAGGCACTGGGGAATACATGGAAAAATCAATCAGATTTAGAGGAGAAAAAGATGTTAATGTTTAACATTCCCAGTGGGTAGCGTTGCCTTCAATCCCCTGACCACCTTTGGAACCTATCGCCTCCGGCCCACCTACCCTAGAGCCAGAAGGTTCTTTCTAGGAGCTGCCTGACAGAGACCTGGGCTTAGATTGTAAGTATAGTCTCATAGTCACTGGCCAGTCTTCCCAGAATGCTCTGGGCCGCTTCAGTTCTGTCCACTGCCTCCCTCGCTGATCTGGCTGGGCCCTCTCCTTGCTTATGCAGCCTTCCAGTTACCACTAAACCCTCCCCTCTCTAAAAAGACCTTCATCTTCTCTGTCCCTTTGCTTCTGAGGGGCAGTCAATGAAAGGAGAAATAAATCTCTCTGATAAGTTTTATCTCTTTCCTTTCCCTCCTCTCCCCTCCCTCCTTCTTCTCTTCCCTTCTTTTCTGTCCTTCCTCCTCTTCTTCCTCCTCTCTCCCTGCCTCTTATTGACCCCAGGGCCTTATACTACTAGATGGTCACTCCAGTGCTTAATGACCCTTCAGCTTCCATCTTGTCTTTGGTGGCTTCTTTATCAGAGCTGGCCTCAAGTTCTTATGACCTGTGCTTCCACTCCACAGTGGGCAGGGAGGGCAAGAGCTGGACTTTACTCTTTAAATCACAAAGAAGCACTCTCTATAGAGTGAGACTTAAGCCAATGTTTGCTTGATTGAATGACTTTTTGCTGAAAAAGTCAACATCTATTCTCAAAACATGGCCCCCACCAGGCTGTGTCAATCAATTGTCTGTCAATCAATGTAATTTTCTTCAGTGTCAGCATCTGAAAGATAACCAGACGCCCATCATTCACCTTCAGAAAGCGTTTGGTATTTCAGGTTTTATTTGACTTCCATATTTGGGATCTCACTGCCTAGGCAATTTGTTTTTAAAATATTTTTGTTTGCAGTGTGTGTGTGTGTGTGTGTGTGTGTGTGTGTGTGTGTGTGTGTGTGTGTGAGAGAGAGAGAGAGAGAGAGAGAGAGAGAGAGAGAGAGATCTGTGGGAATGCAGGACCACACATGGCACTGTCTGTGTGAGGTCAAAGGACAACTTTCTGTCCTCAGGTCTCTCCTTCCACTGAGGAAAGAAGCTTGAATTCAGGTTGTCTGTCTGGTATGACAAGTGCCTTTGGCCTACGGCTCTGGCCCATTGCCAGCAATGCAAAAGTACCTCACATTAGGGGGAGGCCCATACTAAAGGAAAGCACCCACCAGTTTGCATTGCTCATGAATCTAGCAAATTGCTTAATTTTTGGCTCCTAGGTGGCTTAGTGTGTGACTTTGCCTTTTTCCTGCATGCACAGTGCCATCTTATGGCCATGGTGAACATAGCCCCTATATTTGCTGTTGCTATGGAAGCTTAGATAACTGCTAGGGTTGTTTTCCCCATTCTGGTGATTGAACATAGCTCTGCCACTGAGTTCCACCACTGCCCTTTCATGGGAGTTATTTCTATATGAGGTAAACATCCTCATAGCTTATTGCTAAGCCCTCTCGAGGTGGGCCTTACCTAGCAAGATATATTTGGAAGCATTCATAAATTTGTGCTTTGTGCATTTCCCACCTCTCTCGTTGAAGTACCCCAAAACTATCAACTTAGTCTCTTTAATCCTATGTAAAACTCAGACAGTGAAGAAGTGGCCATTGGAGGGGTGGGGTATGAGAAAACTCAGAAAGGTTCAATGCCAGGGCATGGTAAAAGTAAAGACTCTTGCATTACAGTATCAGTTTCTTTTCTTATTGCTGAGAGCAAACATTTGAGCAGAAGAAACTAAGGGAGGCTCATGGTTTGAGGGTAAGCCCATGATGTCAGGAAGTGAGGGCAACTCTTAGCTATGGTGGCAGGAGCTGCTTGCTCACATATCAGAGAGTCAGAAGTGGAGATGAGACAGGAAACTGGATCAGTCATGAACCCTAAGATTCAACTTCCAGTGACCAACTTTGCTCCACAAGGCTCAACTTCCCAAAGATTTCACAAGCCCCAAAAACTGGGATCTGGAGATCAAGTGTTGAAACACATGAGGACATCTTACATTCAAACATTACAGTAAAGGATAAGGCATAAGAAGCAAACATGCTTGAAATCCTTCGGTTGTGTCTAATTGTTTTTTTCCTTGTCTCTTGAGACAGGGGTCTCATTTCTACTGATCTTGGCTTATATTAGGGCTCAGTGGGCACCACGTTGTCTCAAAGAAAGGTTCAGAGACACAAGTCACAGCAGAGGCAGGGACAGTTCATCAGGAGAGCAGCTACTTTTACAGGAGGAAGTGGGCCCAAGCAGAGGGTAGTAGCTTAGTGCCCATGTTGTGCAAAGAACTGGGACTTTTATGTCATAGAGTGTGAGCTTTTTGGTTCATTTCAGTAGCACTAGCTTCCTTATGTTTGTGCTCTGCCTGTTACCTGTAGCTTACATAGAACTTCATACATTACGAGTCTGAATAGTATCTTAGGTCTCCACCCAGAGGTGTGTGTCTAATATTATAGTGACAACAGATTGCCTGGCAGTCGAGTATCTTCTTGCTAGGGCCGATGTCACAGACTTTAGCAAGGGGTCAGGATTCCTCAGTCTTCCTCTGTACCACTTTTCCTTTTGTCTGCAAATTTTGAGTATAAAGCACAGGCTCTCCTTGACTCACTCTGCCCTGTTCTCCTGCCTTGTTACTTTTCCAGTCTTGCCAGTCTCTGGTGATGACTACCTGGGGTCACAGTGGCATGCATTTCTTCATGCAGACCTGGACTCGGGACGGTACACATGCTCATCTCATTTCCTCAGCCTTGCTGGTGGGCGAGTGAGCTCTGTAATCCAAGGAGCAGTGCAAACTCAGGCTTACCCTCCCATGGGTTTGTTTCAGAACCATGATGATAATTTATGTTAGCAAGTGGAGCTGCGTGACAGAAGATGTGACGGACTGCGAGTCAGAAGAGACTACGTTTGATTAGGTTGTAGGTGTGCATAAGGAGAGATTTCATGGTGCGACCATGGCAGTAGCTGAAGATCTGGTGGAAAAGCAAGGTGCCCTCAGAAGAAATGCTCACAGCCTCCCTTCAGCACTTATGCGATCGCCACTTTCCATGTGCAGTTAGTGTCTCCAGGAGACTGCGGGAGTCCAGCCGAGTCTGACTTTCAAAGAAAATACAGAAAAAATCTCCATTAACGACTTGTCGAAGGAATGGACCCAGGGACAAAGAACACTACCAGACCCAGACACAATCTTTTACTTATTGAGAGTCAGAAACTACATTAAGAGGTTCTGAGTCAGGTGGTGGTGGCACACACCTTTAATCCCAGCACTTGGGAGGGAGGCAGAGGCAGGCAGGTCTCTGAGTTTGAGGCCAGCCTGGTCTACAGAGTGAGTTCCAGGACAACCAAGGCTACACAGAGAAATCCTGTCTTGAAAACAACAAACAAACAAAAAAGGACAGATTCTGGAAAATCTAATAATACCATGAGAATAGCAAATAATTCTGATTTTTAAATTGAATGATAATGGCTTTGAGCCATTTTACTTAGTTTTCTTGACTAACAGCCTTCCTTCCCTGATTTATTTGCATCAGTATAGATTTCAGGGGTTCCAGAAACTGGTGCTTATTTCACTATATGAAGAAGAATCCTATTAGTTTTTTTTATAAACTGAAGTCTCTAGCTTTGGGGATATTTATTGACAATCTCTCCCAAAAAGTTGCTGCAAGCTCTTTGACAATGTTCATTTTCTGCCCATAGTGAGGCAATTTGAGTATTAGTAAAAGGTATCATAATTTCTGCTGGGTCAATTCTTGTTAATTAAGGAAATCTCATTTTTCCTTTCAGAATCAATTCAGAAAACTTTTCTACATATGTCTGTAGGTTTTTACTGTTTGTGTGCTAAAAATATCCATGTTAAGATATTATCTTCTCTCTACATAAGAATTCCCGTGGGAGAATGAGTAGAATACCGTCAAGCTCCAGATCCAAGCAGTCCACATGTGCAGCCTGTAATTCCTTTTCTATCAGAGCCAATTTCTCAGCCTCAGCTGATAATTTTCTTGGACTCTTTGTCTGAATCATCTTATGAGGTTTGAAATAAATTGATTAGCACTTGAGCAGCCAATCCAATTGTGGGCTGTAGCCAGTTAATATCTCCCAGCAATTTTGGAAAATCATTAGGAGTTTGTAATTGATATCTCCTGATCTGTACTGTCTGTGGCTAAGTTTTCTGTAAACCTATACTATATCCTAGATAATTAATAGAATTTCCTCTGCATTTTTTAGGAGCAATTTGTAATCCCCAACAAGGCAATATTCTCTTTACTTCATCTTTACCTGAATTAGCCAGTAAATTATCATCTATACAATGGTAAACTACAGATTGAGGAAACTGTTTATGAATTATTCCTAACAGCTATTGTACAAAAATTGACACAAAGTGGGGCTGTTTAACATTCCCTATAGAAAAAATTTTCCACTGATACCTTTTAACCAGTTGAGAAAAATTGTAGGTAGGCACTGTGAAGGCAAATTTTTCTCTATCCTGTTCTTGCAAAGGTACAGTAAAAAAGCAGTCTTCTAAACCAATCACTATAATAAACCATCCATTGGGTAATAAGGAAGACAAGGAAATTCCACACTGTAAAGAGCCCATTGGCTGAAGCACTTAATTATAGCCCTCAGATCTGTTACCATTCTCCCTTTTCCAGATTTCTTTTTAATGAGAATCCCAAAGACTTGATTCTTCAATATGTTGAACATTTAGCTGCCACCATACCTAAGGCCTAAAATTATTATTTTTAGAAATGCCTAGCCTACAATCCCTTTTCAAATGGCTGTGCTCACTATAATTAAAACACATGACATTTTGATTATTCTTAAATTTTTTAGAAATTACTTCTCTTATTAAAGCAACATCATAAGCATGAGATCCAATATCAGCCATATTTCTAATCCATTCATATATTGGTGCTGATCTTGCCTTTAAAGGCCTAATCACCTTTTTGCATTCCGAATTAGCATTTTTAAAAACCCAAAATTTGATTAATATTTGTCTGACTTTAGGATCTGATACTATTCTATTTATAGCTGAAGTCAATCTTTGTAAAAAAAAAAATCTGTGATAGCTTCTTTTGGGCCATGTATAATTTTACTAAATTACTCAGACCTCTTTCCAGATTCTTCAACCTTGTCTCAAGCATTTAAAGCTACTAAATGACATAGGGTCAAGAAGTGATCACCAAATTCAAGTTGCCATTGCAATTGAGCTTATTGGCCTATAGTGGTTGATGTGGGAAGTCCTTCTATATGTGTGTTGCTTTTATTGGTTAATGAATAAAGAAGCTGTCTTGGGCCTATCGCAGCACAGAATAGAGCAGGGAGGGAATTCAAGCAGAGATAGAGGAGAAAAGAAGGCAGAGTCAGGGACACATCATGTAGCTGCCACAGGACACAGACGCCAGACACCAGACAGAACTTTACCAGTGGGCCACAACCACGTGGCAATACACAGATTAATAGAAATAGGTTAATTTAATATATAAGAGTTAGTCAGAAATATGCCTAAGCTATTGGCCAAGCAGTGCTGTAATTAATATAGTTTCTGTGTGATCATTTTGGGTCTGGGTGGCAGTGAAATGAATGAGCAGCCTCTGCCAACAAGTAGTATATTATTTATGTTTTAATAAATAAAGCTTACCTGAAGGCCAGTGAGAAGCAGCCATACTACTCAGCCATACAGGTTGGGCAGTGGTGGTACACACTGCTAATCCCAGTAGCCACACTAGTTAGCCATAGAGGCTGGGCAGTGGTGGCACACACCTTTAATCCCAGTAGTCACACTACTTAGCTGGGAAGTGGTGGTGCACACCTTTAATCCCAGCACTAGAGAGGAATATGAGGCAGGATGAGACAGTAACACCCTCTCTTTCAGTCTGAAGATTTCAAAGAAGAGCTCTCTAGTGGCTTGGCTGCTCTGCTTTTCTGACCTTCAGGTTGGACCCCAACATCTGTCTCTGGGTTTTTATTATTTGTGCTACACTGGCTTTCATCTAGAACTGATCTTGAGAAACATTAATGCCTCTAGCCCTGTTTACTGTTCTGGGACCCTAGCTTCCTCTTTGCATAATGTTCGCCATTGTAACTGAGGACCATCCTCCAATATTACTGTTGCCTAGTCTTTCCAGTCTTGGGGAAAAATTCTGTTCTGAGTTGCCCATGAATATAACATCTGCTTCACCTAGGATGAATGCATACCATGTAAAATGACCACTTCCTTAAATATCCTCAAATTACTATTTCTATAGGATTCCATTTAACTTCCTGATAACCTGGGGGTGTCTGTCATCTCCTGGTAGCTCTTGCATAGCGACTGGATAAACTAAAGCTGGTTTTCTAAGAAGCTGTCCTCTGACCTCCACTCATGTGGCTATGTCATGCCCCTTCCTCCATACTAAGTAAATAACTGTGATCTAAAAAATAAATTTTGCCTGGTGTGGTGGCACACACCTTTCATCCCAGTACTTAGGAGGCAGAAGCAAGTGGATCTTTGTGAGTTGGAAGCCAGCCTGATCTACAAAAAGAATTCTAGGACAGCCAGGGCTGTTTCACAGAGAAAATCTGTCTCAAAAAATAAATAAATAAAAATAAATACATAAAAATAAATAAATTTTAAGAAAAGATTGTGTCTGGGTCTGGTAGTGTTCTTTGTCCCTGGGTCCATTCCTTCGACAAGTCGTTAATGGAGATTTTTTCTGTATTTTCTTTGAAAGTCAGACTCGGCTGGACTCCCGCAGTCTCCTGGAGACACTAACTGCACATGGAAAGTGGCGATCGCATAAGTGCTGAAGGGAGGCTGTGAGCATTTCTTCTAAGAGCACCTTGCTTTTCCACCAGATCTTCAGCTACTGCCATGGTCGCACCATGAAATCTCTCCTTATGCACACCTACAACCTAATCAAACGTAGTCTCTTCTGACTCGCAGTCCGTCACATCTTCTGTCACGCAGCTCCACTTGCTAACATAAATTATCATCATGGTTCTGAAACAAACCCATAGGGAGGGTGAGCCTGAGTTTGCACTGCTCCTCAGATTACAAAGCTCACTCACCCACCAGCAAGGCTGAGGAAATGAGATGAGCATGTGTACTGTCCCGAGTCCAGGTCTGCATGAAGAAATGCATGCCACTGTGACCCCAGGTAGTCATCACCAGAGACTGGATTGTGATAATGCCATTAAGTCAACAAACACCATCCAATGAGCAGTTTTGGACTACAAATTGCCCAGTCAGGACAACTTCAAAGCAGCTAGCTAAGATGGTCCAGACTCACAGACTATATTCCAGTTGGGACTTCAGATAAGCCTTGCATGTTCTTATCACACAGAGACTGGACAACAAATGATACAGCTAGCTCTCCCAGGACTTGGCCATTATCCCAATTTTGTTAGGGTTCTTTAAAGATGCCATCCCCACTTCCAAAATAACAGGAAGCAATTTTAAGAACATGATGGCCACATTCCCAGAGATAGGGTAGGTGGTTTTTGGTCAATGGGTCTGTTTGTTGTCATTTACGAGAGGTTGATCACAAGTTGTTCCTGACTATGACAGTCAGGGAGAAAACTAAAAAAAATGAAGTTAGACTAATGAATTTCTTTATTCTTTTTCTTTCCTCTATCCCCCTTATTTAGACAAAAGAGGTGATGAGGAATGAAATAAAAAATGGAGGATAAGGGATGAAAAAAGGGGAGCTATAGGAATGATAGAATGAAAAGGTAGGTAGATTATTGAATCTACTTTTAAACTAAAAAGTAACTACTGGCCTCAAATATTTTACGTTAGTGTGGATTTTTGTATATTGATACAAATTTAAGGTTATTTTTGTTACAACATACTGTATGTATGTTTCTACTCTTGTTCAAGCTATTGTACTTATGTAGTGCATTTAAACTGTAAAGTTCTAGTTCTTGAAAAGTTACTATTACAAACTGTTTAGGATAATTAAGAAATGCAGGTTAGTAGTTAGTCACCCAGAACAATCAAACTTGTGGTCATGTTAGGTACATTTTCAAGCTTAAACAGATATATCTTAGATACATAGGTGGTCTTCAAACACTTCAGAGATCTATAAAATATGGCATTTAAGATGTCTTAATTACATTAAGCTTTTCATGACAGTGAGAGACATCTGCTCCTGGCTGCATCAATCTACTTCAAAGAAGATGATGGTCATTGAAGAACCTTCATATAGAGTTCATTCTAAATGTGACAAAGCTAGACACTGGGCAAGAAACTTCCCTTGACTCAACTGCTGATAGTATGTTGTCTGAATTGCACAGGCAGGAAACAAAGGAAGTCAACTGCTGAACTTTATCAAGACAAGGTAGGTAAGTCCTTCAAAATTCCTGCTTCACAGGAAAGTCTGAGGCCAAAGATGATGTTCCAACATTTCAGAGGAACCTTGGGTGACTGCCAAGGTAGTCAACTGTCTCTTTCATTTTATAGTTTTTGAAGTTGCTTGCTCTGCCCTTCCTGTTTACTCAGGTAGTGTTTTATCCTTCTCCAATCTCTGATGGGGTTGAAGACTAGATAGCTACAATTGTATAGTTTTTCTTGTCACCAAATTAAGAGAAGAAACTCGTAAAGGTGATACAAAGTTTATAACGATTGAGAGACATAAAGCTTAAATTGTTTATCTAAAAAAATGTTATAAAGTAGAAAAAGATATTTTTAGGTTGGTAATACAAGTTATAATAGAATGTGATTTAGGTACAAAACCTTGGATTCACCAATAAAGGATAGATAATAGAATATATACACATACATACATACACACATATATATAATATGTATATACATAACTATATATGTATATATAATGTATGTATCCAAACATATTTTTAAATAGTAAAATTATTTTCTTTCTCTATGGAAAGATTTTAGGGTTGGTAAGGGCATTTTTTTTTAAAATTATTTTCCCACCCCCACCATGCATACAACTGACAGGGACAGGACTAACCAGGAGCCATCAGGAGCCTCTAGCTTCAGGTCTTCACACAGCAACTGCAATAGTTCCTCACCATGCCATGCGGCTGGCATGAGCAGGACTCAGCCAGGAGCTGCCAGAGGACTCTAGCCTCGGGGCCGAGACAGGGCAACAGCTCCGTGCCATGCCACACAGCTGGCAGGGGCAGGACTCAACTAGGAGAGAGTACAACATGGCCACATGGGAGAGAGAGCAGCAGAATGCGCATGGAGAAATGCAGATTTGAAGAGAGGAGGGAGTGAGGAACGGGCTGATACAGAGGTCCTACTGCCACCTAGTGTCAGATGTCTGGGTCTGGGCTGCTGCAAAGGGCCAGGACTTGGTCCATGACCCTGATGAAGGCAGAGAGGATAGAGCTGTATGGAGTAAGCCCTGCCCCTCACTGAAGCATTCAGGAGAGCAGGTCTTCCACCTCACCTCAGCAGCACAACCCTGTTTGCAGGGGCAGAGGTGAGCTGGCCCCGAGGTCATGAGAATGGGAGAGCATGTCATGCCCCTCTTGTCTGCCATGTGGTAATGTAGTTGAGGATAAGATGCCCTCCTCCTCTTACCCTCAACACCTGCAGTCAGTGGGGGACCTGACCCAACCCCTCACCAGATGCAGTACTTGGGAGAATGGGTTCTCTGCCTCACCTGGACACCATTGTAGAGTTGACTGTGTAGACAGGGGCAAGGATGAGCCAGCCCTGAGGGTGTGCGAGGGGCATAGCTGTTACCACCTCCCTTGTCTACTGTGTGTGGTGGTGGGGATGAGGGAAAGATGCCCTCCCCTCTTGCCCCTACCACCTCCAGCTGGTGAGTGAACTGACCCCTTTGCCAGCTGCATCACTTGGGAAAGAGGGTCCTACACTTCATCTGGGCAGCACGAGAGAGCCAACCCTGTTGGCAGAGGTGGGTAAGCCAGCTCCAAAGCTGTAAGTGTGGGAGAGCTGTCCCCATTTCTTGTCTGTCATACATTGGTATGAGTTGGGGGGGGCAGATGCACCCTCTTACTGCCTGCATCAGGCTAACAAGCTGACCTTCCCAGTTACCAGCTGCAGCACTCAGGAAAGTGGACTCTGCACCAAGCCTGGGCAGCATAGTAGAGCTGACTGTGGTAGCAAAGGTGTGGGTGAGGCAGTCCCAAAGTTGTGAGCATGGGAGAACTGTCTCTGTTTCTCATCTGTCATGCGGCAGCATGGGCAGGAGAGAGATGCCGCCTCCCCCCAACCCCTTACTAACCAACAATTCCTGAAGCAGGTGGAAGAGTTGGCATAAGGCATAAGGGCATAAGAGTGGGGAGTTGTCCCTGTTCCTCATCAGTTACAGCACGCGGGAAAGTGACCCCTATACCTGGACAACACAGTATTGCTGGCCCTGAAGGTGCAGGTGTGGGAGAACTGATCCTGAGGATGTGAAAGTAGAATGGGCCCCGCCCCTTGCTCATTGCTCCTGAACTAGCCAGGGCAATGCTGGAGAGCTCACCCTGGTGGTGAAGACGGAGAAGAGCTCGTGGGCTGACCAACCCTACAGTTACCCAGGCCCAGAACCAGGGTTATGTGTTGGCCCATCCCAACATCCACCCCATCTGTGATCTACTGGAGCATGAGGGTGGGGGGTAAGGGTAAGGTCAATCCTGTGTGTTGGGTCCCTTGAGGACAGGCCTTCACACCCCCCACTTGATCTGTTTTGCACTCTTGTGGTTGGTTGAAAACAAGAACAAAAACAGGAACAATCTGTTGTTTTCAGCAATGTTTCTAAGGATGTTTACCCCCAAGCCATGTGAGTTATGGTGATGAGCTTCCTGCTTTTGCTGGCTCGGCCTTCCCTGCTGAGGGCTATATATACTGTGTGAGAAGGTGGAATAAAGGCTTGTCTGCAGAACCTGAAGTTGTGCTGTGTGTTAATCCCAACGTCCCTCGCTCAGAAGAACTACAGTTGCCATGCTGGCACGGCAAAGTGGAGGTCCCACCGAGATCTGAGAAAGAAGGGGTAGCGGACGGGGTCATCCTAGGCCGGTAAGGATGGATTGGGGTAAAATGGATCCACAAGCAGTAAGAGAGACCTGATATATCAGATATCTAAATTGTTAGAGCAACAAGGAACTACGGTTAAACAGAGAACTATAGGGGATTTTCTTAAGAATATAGCCTCAGCAAGCCCATGGTTTTTGACAGGTGGAGGTTTGAACATCTCTGATTGGAAACAGGTAAAAAGAGATTTGCAGAAATGGCTGGAAAAGGAGGGTGCCGATAGCTTCCCTGTATCTACCATTTTATTATGGTGCCTGGTCCAAGACACCCTACTTACTGATAAAGTGAAAGTGAGGCTGTAGGTTGCCATGGCTAAAGAAATACTTGAAGAAATACAGGAGAAGGAGACTCGCCGGTTCATAGGATCTGCAGAGGAGTTGCATAGGGACTGAAAGGAAGAGTCAGAGGTACTAGGGGGAACTTTGGAATCTGGCGCAGGACCAGGGCTAGTGCCAAAGTCTGCCTGCTTTTGGGCGCAATACCAGATAGCAATAACATCTGAGTCAGAAAATGGGGAAGACAGCCTCAGCTCTAGTGCAGAGGATAATTTATCTGCTGAGAAAGAACAGCTAACGCAGGAAATTAAGGTACTTCAGAAAAGGCTGAAGCACTGTAAGACGAAGGATTCCTTATGGGTGCCGTCAGCCCCACCTGCTTATAATGAGGATTGGGGAAGGAGGGAGTCCCACTGGGGACTGACAGATGAGTGGGAGGCCAAAGAGGGCTCAGGAAGGAGAGGAGGTGTCTGTTTTCAGCCCTGGCACACAGTTGCTCCAGTCATAGATCTGAACAATCCAGGACAGGTGCTGAGACAACATGTGCCCTTGAGCTTTAAGGAGATGAAGCAATTGAAAGAGGCTGTGGCAGCATACGGCGCTCAGGCCCCCTTTACTCTTGCCATAGTAGAATCTTTTGCGGCATTGAATCTTACACCTAGTGATTGGCAGCAGCTGTGCCATGCTGTACTATCGGGAGGAGATTACTTATTGTGGAGGGGAGAATATCAAGAAAATTGTTTATAGACGGCTAGGTTAAATGCTCAAGCAGGACAGGCACAGCGCAACCTAGACATGCTAACTGGACCAGGAGCTTATGCTGACATGGCCAATCAAATTGTGCTCGATCCTGCCATATATCTACAAATGGCTGCTCCGGCTACCAAAGCTTGGAAAGCCCTGCCAAACAAGGCTGTGGGGGATCAGCTGTCAAAAGTTTTACAAGGGCCTTCAGAACCATTTCAGGACTATGTGGATAGGCTATTGCAGTTGGCAGGAAGATTGTTTGGTGATGTGACCACAGCTATGCCCATAGTTAATCAGCTGGCATTTGAGAATGCAAATAAATACTGTAAGGAAGCCTTGTGGCCACACAAGGCAAAAGGCTTAAATGAATACATCCGGATCTGCCGAGATATTGATGGGCACTTCATTCAGGGTCAGGTGATTGCTGCTGCCATCAGGCCTGGGCGAGGACCATGGACAACTGGGAATAAAACCTGCTTTAATTGTGGTGCCCCTGGACAGAAAGAAAAAAAAAAAGGATTGTACACATGTCCCTCAGGGAGCTACCGCCAGACCAGGAAAGTTCCCACGATGTGAATGGGGGGCCCACTGGGCAGATGATGTTACACACATGTCTGCCGCAGGGAAACTTAAGTTTGTCCATGTATCAGTAGACACCTTTTCAGGAGTAATTTTCACATCCTCGCATTCGGGAGAACAAGCAAAAGATGCCATTGCACACTGCCTATCTGCTTTTGCCTATATGGGCAAACCTGAGGCTATTAAGACAGAAAATGGCCCAGCATATATCAGCAAAAAATTTTTATCCTTTTGTTCATTTTATGAAATTTCCCATAAAACAGGCATCCCATATAACCCAATGGGTCAAGGAATTGTGGAAAGAGCCAATCAGACCCTCAAGCAATATTTTAAAAAAATAAAAAAGGGGGGAGTTCATATTCTCCCTAGTAACTCAATTATCCACCATTCTCTTTATTTTGAATTTTTTGATTGTGGATGCTGAAGGGTGCTCTCCTATGGAGCACCATTCACAAGTTAGGGCTCAGAGCCTAGGATGGGTTTGTTGGAAAGATCTGCAAACAGGAAGATGGATGGAACCAACCCCCTTGTTGGCAAAGGTGAGGGGGGCTGTATGTGTTTTTCCTCCAGGAGTTGATAAACCAATTTGGGTGCCAGAGTGGTGTATAAGGCCGGTGACCCAGGATGAAGACTGTGACGCTCTTTCTGCTTCAGGTGATGACTCTGGTAACAACAGAATCACAGGTGATGGGGAGTCTGGTGAAAAACCCCCCACTTTTAATGCCAGGTAGTAAAAATATCCCTTTCTTTCCCTCACTTTTTGCTAACCTGTCATTGGTGGAGTCCTCCTTTCATCATGGGTGTTTATTTATCATAGTAGGGTGAGAAATATACTGCCTCTCATCCTGAAAGAGGATTTGACCTATGGTCCCAAGCCTGCTCCTCAGTGTTGGGATGCTGATAGAGATTTTAATCTCCACCCCACAGTTATGTGGGGGAGAATGTATCACTCAAGAGCCTGATTTGGTAAAAGGTAGGAAAGACATATGGTGGTATGGCCATAGGCCCTCGATGAAAAATTCCACCTTTCCCAGGTATGAGTAATTGTTTTTAATGCCACTGCCAGTTTTAACCAAACATATCTTTTTGAAACCTCTCTAAAGATAAATTATACTGCTGGACGCAATATGACTATTCGATCCGCTGCTTGAGTTCTTGCCCCATTTTTCTTTGTGTTATGGAGTGGCACTTTGGGAGGATGGTGTTCTTGGTTGTTCTTCCAGGATCTGCAAGCTGCGGTTCTGATGGAGCTCTGGTCGTTCTGGTGCCTGCTGTGATTCTTCTGCCAGTGCTGGTGTTTCAAGAATGTCAGGAGATCATCCTTTATCGACAGCGGAGAGACTTTGGGATAACAGCTGCAATTGTTGCTGCTATTGCTGTCGCTGCCACTGTGGCTACTGTTGCTGGAGTTGCCATTTCGCAGACAGCTGTGACTGCAGAGACTGTGGATCAGCTGTCTGGAAGGGTTAGTGAGTCCCTGCAGACACAGAGTGCTCTGGACTCTCATATTGGACTTGGACTTTTGGAATTTGGATTGACGGACTGCGCTTTTACAGTAGCGGGTGGATTCCCTTTGGCTCCTGCAACAAATGTCTTGTACGTTACACCTGCTAATGTTGTAAATGCTTCTGATATGGTTAAACAGTTAAATGCATATCTGCAGATAGCTCATCATATTGTTTAGTATTAATAGCATGTGGGTCCCTGCTGTGTCTGGATCCAGTCAGTGGAATGCCATGGCCCAGCTTGGGGGCTGGGTCCAGCAATTGTCTGGAATACTTTCACTTGCACTGATATTGTTATTGGGGTTATCTGTTTTTGGATTCTCTGCTGATTTATGCAGCAATCACATGCATAGCACACTGTCACTTGACAAGTGTTGCTCGGGCTGTCTTACGGTAATCAGGAAGCACCCCAGACCAATGATTCTTTGTGATGAAAGCCTGAAAGTAAAAATGTACAGATAAAGGGGTTTACTGTGTGGTTCACTGTGTCACATTGAAGCTTCCATAATGAGATTTTCCCTTTCTCTCTCCCCCCTTTAAATTTTATTTTGTCTTATTCTGCGGGGTGAGAATAAGACCTCTCTCACAAAGTTTGAGCCAAATTTGAAGCAAGGATTCCCAGAGAATGGATGTGAATTACATTAGTCAGGGGCTTATAAAGGCAAAGCCCACAAGGCTATGCACTTCCTGCCTTTGTCCAATGGGGCAAGCATGCATCCTGAAGTACTTCCTGCCTACATATCTCCCACCTTTGTGTGCTCAAGCATGTCCTGTGCAGTTGGGGCGACCAACCTTGTTTATAGAAGAGAAAACACGTGACTTATTATCTTCATGAACAACAAAACCCAGTGTTCTAGGACATTATCTGTCCTTGGGCAAGTGGGGCTTAAATGTCAGAGGCATTTTTGTTTTATGGACCTATTAAGCACAGTAATTTAAACTTAAAACATAACTTTAGCCCTTGCACCTAAAGCAGTAAGTAAGTAAATAAATACAAGAATGTGTAGTTCCCAAGTCAGCAGGGAAGCTACGTGGACCCCTAAAGAGAGCATTGCACAGAGCCCTTATCAGTGCTGCTGAGACTGGACAGTAGGGTGGAGAGTCAGGTCTGGAAGGATTTGCACAAAGCCCTACAAAATTTGCAAATTGAACAAACAAGTTGTCCAAGAGGAAGGCTAGAAATCCCCGCCAGGCCAAAGTTCAAGGACACAGAAGTGGTCCACCCTAACACCTAAATGCACACCCCAAACGAAGGATGCTGGAGAGGCATGTGATACCTGAAGTTACAGAGTTACGTAAGTATGTTACATAGAGTTACATACTGCAGAGCATGCACCAAAAAGCTGCACTGTGCAAATGAGCCCAAGGTTTGTGATAAGGTGACATGAAAGATGCAGCAGGGCCATTGGGTATCTCCTCTCACAGCAGCAGAGCTTCAGCAAGGGTCACAGATGTGAACATGCCTGAAGGCGGGAGTAAAAAGGCTGACGAGGCAGAGAAAGTCAGTACTAAGACAGAAGAATGAGGCTCAGCCGCGTGAACAATTGCTACAAAGCTTACCTACACGCCCTTGACATGGTGTGTGCTGGAGGCATAGATAGACTGGCGGTGAGCAGGAGAACCAGAAAGGCAAACCATGGAAGCACTGGGCGCCAAAAAGCTGGCTGATCATTTTAATTATGAGCAAAGTCGATTTTAAGGGGGAACAAGAAGACCAGAGATATAGTGAGATAATGCACAAGGCTAAAGAAACCCATTTTAAAGGAGCATTAGTTAACTCGTTCTAAATCTTTCTGCCTGGTAACAACACAGATAAAAAGCTTCAGAATACAGGAAGCCAAGGCAGACCCATAGGTGACAGAAGCAAAACTGAAAGATGTTGGAGATTTTAACAGTTTCCTTCCAGCCACACATAGGGTAGGAAGAAAATATAAAAGATACATAATATTTAAATTATACCAAAAGAAGTAGGTAAGAATTAATCATCTGAGGGTTGCTACCTGAAACTCTTTGTTTCTAGTGCCAAGCACCAGCTCCATCTCACTGTACATTTTGAGGCTGTGATGATGGGCATGTGGTCTTCACAGGTGGGGCAGTTACGCCTGTGCCACCTGGAGTGGAGACCCTGGTTCTCCATGCTCTGGGAGAGCCTGACACACCAGTGTTGTGGAGTTGTCATTAGTGTTCATTGTAGTATTGCCAGTGTGGGAGACCAAAATGTGCCACCTCTACAGATGGCTTTTCATCATGAGGACACCTCTAGGGTCTGTCAGCAGAGGCGGGACAGCAAGCGGAGATGCTTCTCCATGACGCAATGGCCGCAGCAGCCTGAGGGGTTCCTTTTAGAGACAAGCTGCATCCTTGGCTTCACTGCAGAAAGGAAGCCGGATGAGCCAGTTTGAAGTTGAGGCAAAGTTTATTAAAGATTTCAGAAAAGATTTATTAATTTTTATGTTTATGAGTGTTTTGACTGCATGGATGTCTGTGTATCACATGCATGCATAGTGCCTGTGGAGGCCAGAAGAGGCTGTTGGCTCCCATGGAACTAGAGTTACAGACAGTTGTGAGCCATCATGTGTGCTAGGAACTGCACCCGGGCCCTCTGTAAGAGCAGCCAGTACTCTTAACCACTTAGCCTACTTTCCAACTCCTAAAATGGATTTTCAACATATATGTAATCATGGAGGTCAGTAGGAGAGGAGTCCAGGGGAAGAGCAAGACACACCCAAGTGTGGTATGGGCTTCTCAAGAGTCCCATTGCCTAGCCTTTGCAACAGTCTTACACAGGATTTGAGGTTATCTGTCGAGGGTTGCCGAGGAATGTAAAGGGCGTGGCAGGTGGTTCTTGCCGTGTGGCTCTGCAGGGCTTTAGCTGATGCTGTTACACCTTAGATCCTAAGAATCGTAAGGGAACCTGAGCTTTCAAAACATCGTCTGGGGGAGGAAGATGGCCATGTGTTCATGGTTACTCATGGCTCATCGCTATTTTAACATTCCTATTTGAAAATACCTCATGCAGAAGGAAAACTGTCTCTGTGCCATCAACCTTCACAGCAAACGTTAATTGTTCTGGAATTCTTTATTTTCAGTTGATAGAGGCTTGACCAGACTCTGGAGTGAGGGCTCCTGTCTTTTCCCGGGGCCCCACAATTTCCCCCATCATATTAAGTGAGATCATATAAGGAAGTCCAGGAACATCTGCCAAGGCAGCTCTTTTCCCCAGGCAGCAGCACCCCCGTAATATACGGCACATCAGTAGAGAGACCGGCAGAAATTCCACTCTGAAGGAAGACAGTCTTTTTATTGAAATATTTTACATGAACACACACGCAAATACAATCCTCCCAAGGAACAAATGTAAAAACCGACAAACCACCCAAACCACCCTTTTAGGAACGAGGAAGACCATACACATGCAATTGAGAAGCGGGGCCCCAAACCTACCCACACAGAAAGTTCTAGACTGAGTTTTGGTTTTCTGAGCACATGGGCCATATTTGTAGCTTCGCACAGTAGGGCGAGTCCTGCTGCAGCAGCATGGTGAAATAACAGAAATTACAACGAAAACAAAACGAAACGAAACAAACCCGCACGAAGCTTGCTGTGCAGAAAGTAAACAGTTTTAGGTTGCAGAAATTAGTTGGCCTCTACTCCCTAGCAGACCATTTGTAAAAACCCTTCACCAGTCAGTTAGTGGGGTGCATGGTATAAATGTTTTCACAATGGGGTACATGTTAACATCATTTCAAAAATGTTTACAAAAGTGTAAGTGGAGAATTTCCATTTTTCTAGAAAAATATTGAGAAATTTGACTGTTTTCAACAGTTTTTTTTGTGGGAAGCATACATATAAATTTTTACTGATATACATATAGGTTTTGAAACATTGTTTTTATTTTTTGTTTTGAAACATTATTTTCAGAAACAATTTTTATTTATATACTACTTTGCACTGACGAGCTGCACAAATCAAATGACTTCTTTAAAGAAACAAGGCAAGGAAGCTGAGTGAAACTGATCCAATTATTCAAGGTTTTTATGGTAAAATATTTACTCCATGTACACCAACTTCAGTTATGTTTATACGTCAGAGTGGTAAAAATCAGAAGAATTCAGAATTGTGAAAACAGAGTCCTTTTGATGTTTGAATAGTTGTAAGCAAAGAGTGGTTTGTGGGACTCAGCTTGGCCCCCAGACACTGGCTTGGTACCTAGGTGAGGCAGTGAGGATGAAGGCAGCCTCTTGCCTACATGGAATTGTGTAAGTGCAGTGCCTCTGGAGGCCATTAGAGGGCATCAGACCCCCTGAGTTGGGATTAGCAGTGGCAGTGAGCCACAGGACATGAACGGCAGAAACTAAATTAGTGCTCTCTGCAAAAGTAATAATGTACTCTTAACCACTGAGCCATCAGCCCGGCCCCTAAGTACATTAAATTGTAGTATATAACAAATATATGCTGAGTGTTTTAAAAAGACTATATTCACATTACAGAAAAATTAAGTATGAATTTTATACTGGATTATTATTATTATTATTATTTTTGAGACAGAGTTTCTCTTTGTAGCTCTGGATGTCCTGGAACTCTTTATATAGACCAGGCTGACCTCAAACTCACAGATACCTCCTGCCTCCTAAGTGCTGGGACTAAAAGGCATGTGCCACCACAGTTGGCAGTCCTGGATTATTCAACTGAATGTGAAATGCTTAATATCTTCATGACCTCTGAGAAACAAGGAGAACTATGCTGTCATTTTTTTTAAAGCTCACAGGACATGTGTGCATACATGCCATGTGCAGAGAAATACACAATAAGTATTCTTAGTATGTCAGCAGTCTAAAATTCCAACAATTTACACAATTAAAAGGGCATCAAGGTTTTTTCTTTTTCTTTCTTCTGGCCTCCCATGATACTCAGGGTTCCAATGTTAACCTGCAACAGAAGTAGAGGCCCAGAGTAGAGATGCTCCTCTGGGTAGATGAGCTATTTTGTACCTGTCAGCTATGAGGTTTTATAATATAAGGGGTGGACCTGTCCCTGCTGGGTATCAACGCATTGTGCAGAGACCTGTCCTTCTAGACCAGAAGAACTAGAAACCATGCTTTAATTTGGGAAGTTCCTGGAAGCCAATCTTACTTGTCTGGTATGTGAGTATTGCTTGCACAGCATGCTAAAAGGCACTTAGGGTACAACATCTTCCCTCCATCCCCTGAGTATCACAGAGTATCTCTGAAATGTAGCCTTGCCAGAGACACTGTGGCCCTAGGCACATCTGTGACGTCTTTCAGTGTGTAGGTCTTTGTATGGCTCATATAAGGTTAGGAGCATGGAAACACACATCCAGCGAAGCCGGTTAAGCTCCGGTCAGACTGCAGCTGGTTTCTGTTTAGGAGTAAGAATGCTGCACGGTGCTGTGCTTGGTGACCCTGGTGGAAGATGTGGTTACGGTAGAATTGCGATGGCCAGATTCCTCTAAATCTAAACTATGCAGAGGGCCCAGGCCTCCTACACTGGAAACCACAGTCTTCCTAGCCTTGAGAGAGGTTTCGCTAGGAATCTGGTAACTGGACTGCAGTGTGGAAGCAGGGGTCACTACCCTTTCTGTCACTGTGACATTCTGTCCTGCTGCCACACTGGGCATTACCAGAGTGGGCTGCACGGCAGAGCTGGGAGCAAGGATGCTCTCCCTTTCCCTCACCATAACATACTGCGCATCTTTCAGATGCTGGGTGACCTCGACTGGCTTGGGGATACCGCCATTAGGCTGGATCACTCGTTCAGTAACAAGGACATTTTCATCATTGGCATAATGCTGATCTACCAAGGTGGCGGCTGGAGCGTACACCCTCTCTGTCACAATTAGGCTCTGTGGCTGTCTAGGACCCAGGATCACAGTGCTGGGTGGACCTGTGGAGCCTGTGGCATAGGAAGTTTCTGTCACTATGATATTACCAGAAGCCATGGGATCAGGAGCTGGTGGCACTACCTTTTGACTCTGCCTGGAAGACACAGAGCTTTCAGTGACAATTTCCTGCATGACTTTCTCTGTGTGTGCTTCAGGCAGAGGTTTCGAGACTTGGAAGCCACGGTCAGAGGAGTATGTGCTCTCTGAGTTGACCGTCATTTGCTCATAGTGTGAGCCCGAAGCTGGGTTCACACTCGCTTCTTGGACAGGCTTTTGCCTGCGTTCAATGTCCACATCTAAATTGATCTTTCGACCCAGGCAAACTTCGGCTAGTGTCTTGAATTTAAGCCCCAGGTCATCTAAGAAGAGGTCATCACGTTCTCCCTCGATAAAGCTGCAGCAGCCGATGGAGCCTCGGAGAGAGTCTGTCTCTTCCTGGGAGTAAACTAGGAGGCAGTCTTTGGCCATGTGAAGGTCGTCTTCCTCAGCATAGGAGGCCACTTTCTAACATGGAAATAAGAATGGAGCCGGATCATTACCGACACAAATTCATTTAAAAGCAAGGCTTGATGTTCCTGTTTATAATGCAAAAACTAAGAAAAATTGAGTCTAATTACAAGAAAACATAAGAGAAACACAATGAGACATCCTACATCACAGCTGGCCTGTCTTCTCACAAACATCAGTACTATGTAAGATGAAAAACAGTTGGGAGCACAGTGCCAGACTGAAAGTGAATAGTGTCACAGTAGCTCAATCAGACACCACATAGAAACGTTAATTGCTTTAGAAGACAATTGCCACTCTCATGGAATTTTCCAGTGACTAAACTGAGATGTAAATTGTATCAATTTTAGTTTCTTAATTTGTTAGCTGTACTGTGATAATAGAGAACATGTATGTGTTTGTAGGTGTGCATATGTGTTTGTGAAAGAGTGAGGCAGAATAGAAAAAAAAGGTAGAAAATAACAGCAAACGGAATTGGCTAAAGCCCATTTAAGCAATGAATAGGCTTGAAAATTTCTGCTATCTTTGAGATATAATGTTATGTATCCCAGGCTGGCCTCAAACTCAGTATGAGGCTGGGTCTTCCTGCCTCTGCCTCCTGCACGCTGCAGTTTAGAGATGTGTGTCTCCACATTCAGCCGTTGATTCTTCTGACAATCTTATGAAAGCTTTGAAGTTCTAGCTCCCTTTCCTCTTTTGGGGGGAAGACTGGACTTTGAACCTAGAAATTTAAGCACTTCCATTGAGCTAAATTTCTAACCCCTGCAATGCTACCAGACCTATTTAAACTTTGTGATACCCAGTGCTCAACCGTGGCAGTTAGATTCTGCTAACAATGCTGCTATGTTTCTTGCATCCTTGCCAACTTCTTCTCTACTCTGACAGAATAGGCTCCATCCTGCAACTATAATTGTGGGTTTGTCTATTTCTCTAGGAGTTTTGGCTTGATTTGAAAAATCAAGGCTTTTAATTCCTGTTGTAAAGCAATGACATACTTAGGAGTGGTAGGCTTCTGCATGAACTGACTAGTTTCCATTTTGAAATAGATTTGGTTCTAGTAATGAAATGTATTCTGGATGAATTTTGTCTACATGTAACACTTATTTCCAGTCCTGTTTTCAGTCTCTAGTCTCAGGCCACGATCTCTGACCTCCATCTTTTATGGAACGTTCTTCATTGTTTTGTTGTGAATTCCCATCAGAATGACAAGTTTTATCGTATAAACAGCAAAAATGTGGAACTGAAGAGATGGCTCAGGGCTTAAGAGCACTTGCTGATCTTCCAGAGGACCCAGGTTGGATTCCCACCACCCACATGACAGGATGCCCTTTTCATTGCCTGCATGTGGTGCATAGACAAACATGTAGGCAAAGCATCCATACACACAAAATCAATAAATAAATTAAAACAAACAAAAAAACCCAAAGAAACAAAAATGTAATTGGATCTATTAGCCTGAGTGTTTTAGGCTATGTTCTCTGTCCTCCTTCCGGTGTTTACCCCCCATGCCTGCTTCCTCAGAGAGGTTGTATTTTTTTTTTTTTGACCCAGGGTCACTTATTATAGTCACATGACTTCCTTTGACCAAAGAAATGCAAGTGTGAAAAGGGAGAGAGTCTGAAAGAGCCTGTGATGATTAATCTCCATTACTGACTTGACTGAATGGAGAATCACCTTGCCAACACGCCTCTATGTGTGTCTATGAGGCAGTTTGCAAAGAGGTTTGAATGAGAATGGAAGGCTCACCCACACTAAATGTGGGTGGTGCCATCCATGGGCTGGGTTCCCAAACCAAAGAAAGGAAAGAAGAAGCTCGTGAGCTGAGCACCAACCTGCACCTCTCTTTGCTTCCTGACGGCGGACATAATTTGACTAGTTATCTCATGAGTCCATCGCCATGCCTTCCTAGTAATGGTCTGCAGCTAACTTCTGCAGCCACGAGCCCGGCACAGCGCTCTCTCAAGCTGCGCTTGTCAGTCGTTTCATCGCATTAATGAGATAAGTAGCCACCAGGCCAAAGTCTGCTTCTGCCACTGCGGTTTGCCCTGCGCCACAAGATGGCAGCTTCCGGGGCTCAATCTGCTGTCTTAGTGCACATCTCAGAATGATAAGGACATGGAGCAGAGCGGGAGGAAATTGACAGTAGAAACGTGGAGAAAAGGCCTTCGTAAGAACTAAGCAGACTGTGCAGCCATTTGTTAACGCATAACTTGGTTAACACTGTCTGCTTCAATGGACCCCATCTCTCGTTCCCATTGCCTGTAAACACAACTAAACGGAGACTTAAAACTTTCCCACTCATTATATCTCTCACAAAAGCCCACTTGGTAACGTAGACCCTCACATTTTTATATAAATGCTTCGCTCTCCCTCCTCTTACCTCTGTGAAGTAGCTTCTTAAGAAGTCCTCATTCATCGCTACAGCAGCTCCTCGAGCCCCACCCATGTCTCTGGAAGCCCCTGTGGCTCTTGTTATCTTTAGTGTTTCACTGGCTGCTATGACTCCTGCTGTCCCCACATGGTCAGCGGCCCCAGCAGTAAGGAGGCTTCTGTGTTCTTCCCATCTTCCGTCCACATCGGACATCTCGTGCTGTCCTTTGGTAAAGGAAGCTGAGCTACTGCCTTTCACCAGGCTTTCCTTGATCATCGCGCCTCCTGCACCTCCTAGTCCGATTCTCACTGCTGAATTCTCAGCGTGATCCGCCGCCAGAAGCGATGGCACCACCTGGGGGGAAACACGGCTCAGAAATGAATTCGAAGGACAAAGGGTCGGTGTACTTGGCAGAAGATGTGAGCTAAGTGAATGCAAGGCGGGAGAAGCTATTTTCTCCTCAGAAACTAGGAAAACAGGGTGGGACACATCTGTTGGAGTCTTGTGAAGGATTTCTTCTACCTAGTTCAGAGCTGACTATATAACCCGTGGAGACCCAAAGCCCAGATTTCCTTATGTGGTCTTGATTTACTCTCTTTACCAGAATCCATGCCATCTATCACCCCCCCCCCCCCGAGGTTGTCTGTGACAGTTACAAAACTCTGAAACTTCAGCTGGACACATGGCCATTCAAAATAAAGATTCTATTTCCAGTCTTCCATTGCTACCAGATAGGATTCTCTCGCCTTCTGATTAAAGAGAATGAAGAAGAAGAAGCAGTATATGCAACTTGTAAAAACTGCCTACAGGGCAGTTCTTCACGATGTCTCAGCTGCTTACTCCAGCGTGAGGACAGGAACTAGTGTCTGGAATGGAACCCATCTGTGTGCTGCGGAAGCTCTTTCCGCTCCTTCAGCCAATAGCCTTTAAGATACCAGCGTGGGCCCTCTGCTCTCTCTCTTGCTTCCGGCTCCCGTTCCGACTGCTAGACTCTCTGTTTCCTGTTTGCCATGAGAGGACTGTGGTGTAGGACGGTGTTCTGTAAGTTTTTTCCCCACCAATAAATAACCCCTTTTAATCAAACTGGTGTGGGATTGTTTTGTGGCTTTATCTGTAGAGCATCTGGAAGGAGGTGGGTGGGGGGCATGTTGAAGTAGCTCCATGCTGCTTGATTTAGGACTGCCCACATTTACTCATTTATTTTTATTTGTTTGACACAAAATTTCACTGTATAGTCGAGACTGGTCTTGAACTTGTGACCCTCTGCCACTACTCTCCCAAGTACTGGGATTATGGGACTGTGTTGCAGCTTGAATATGAAATGTGTTTGACCACTTGGTCCTCAGCTTGTGGGATGCTTTGGAACACTGTGGAACCATTAGGAGATGGAGCTTCAATAAAGGAAGTATATCACTGGGTACGGACCACTTCCTGTGTGCTCTCTGCTTCCTAATCACAGATATCAATGTGACCAGCCTCTTCACACTCAAGCTGCTAAGCCTTCCTTGCTATGCTGAACTGTATCTCTCAAACTGTGAGCCAAATAAGCCTCTACTTCCATAATTTGCTTTGTGAGGTATTGTTGCTACAGTAATAAGGAAAGTAATTGTGGTTTGAAGGAAAATGGTCCCCAAGGGGAGTGGTGCTATTAGGAGGTGTGGCTTTGTTGGAGTGGGTATAGCCTTGTTGGAGGAAATGTGTCACTGTGGAGATGGGCTTTGAGGTCTCTTATAAACTCAAGTCACACCCAGTGTCTCAGATCACTTCCTGTTGCCTATGGGTCAAGTTGTAGGAATCTCAGCTTCTTCTCCAGCACCATGGCTGCCTGCTTGCACTGTGTCTCACCATGATGATAATGGACTAAACCTTTGAACTGTAACCCAGCCCGTCAAATGCTTTCCTTTGTAACAGTTGCCATGGTCACGGTGTCTCTGCACAGCATTAGAAACCTTAACTAAGACAGTAATCAACATGGAGAACCATCATGTTCTTCTTTGCCAATATTCAGCTTCCTGACACTTGCTGTTGAAACATATATCCTGCAGGAAATGGTACTTGTGGCAGATGAAGAGAGACCCTGGGTGAAGACACATTGGAAGGACAGGGGATCTGACCGGCAAGCAATAGGAAAAGGGATTTGGGCCACTTCAAAAGCACCTTGGGGGTTGGGGTCTACCTCTGTCAGCGGGCTACGCTGGGGAAGGGGTGCTGAGAGGACCACTTAGCAGCGGGGCAGAAGTTCCAAATCTAAATTCCCACAGGCTCCTGCTCTCCCAGCCTCTTGCTCTACATAGCTTGGATCACCTGCTGAGTCCTGGTCTGCATTCTCGTTAGTACAGTATATACCACAGTACAGTCAAAGCCCCTCAAGTCTGCTCTAGCACATGAGAGAGAATATGCTATCGCTGGAACCCATTGTTTAACAAAGGCGTGTGGCGTAAGATCCAATGACTACTGCTGGACGAGCATGTGTATGTGACTTAACGGCCGTCGTTCTGCCTTCTCTGTCACACCGCAACACCAGCACAGGCTCCCTGACCTTGAAAGGTAGAGGGCTTTTCCTCTCCAGCAAGCGTGGACATCTGCTGGGTCCCTTAACATACATGTTTCACAATTCAATAGCTGTGTCACTCATGACCAAAAATATTGCAAATACCCTCTAAGTAAGACACCTTTAAAATCATAAAATAAGGCTGGGCATGGTGGTTCACAGCTGTAATAATCCCCATACTTGGGACCTCAAAGCAGGAGGACTGTTTTGAGTTCAAGGCTAATCTGGGCTACAGAGTGAGATTGTTGGAACGCCCCACATCCTCCCGATGAAATCAGACCAGAGAGCACCACTGTCTGATGAACTGACCTTGTCCTCAGGTGGTGCACCTTCATTATTCCAGGGGTGCAGCATCTCTATGGTCCCAGGGATGGGGGTGAAGCCTTTGGCGCCCTCTCCACAGTGGCATAACAGCAGCAAGAGCGGCACAACTGTACAAAGCAAAGCAGAGACCAGAGTCCATTTTCCAACGAAGGCCACACCATTTAGAGTTCACACTGGGCTTCTTGGCGCCCAGGCTTCACTTATTTGACACTTCATCTTTATGTTTTGTGTTTCTTCACTGTGGTTCAACCTTCCCAACTTTGCTTTGGTTGAATTACACCAAAGCCCAAAGGCAGACAGAGACCTCTGACTAGAAGGTTTTATTCATTACAGAGAGCCTGTCTCTGGCTAGTGAGCAGAATGTTGTGATTGGATGAGATCAGATGTAAATCAGAGGACCAAGATAAAGACGGAACATTTTAAGGCAACTGTCGAAATCTTTTTTGTCAGTCTGCTATCTAAGAGATGGAGCAGAGCGATCGAAAGCAGCCAAGCACGGCAGCACGTGCCTGTGATCTCCCAGCGCTTAGCTCCTTGGGAGCCTGAAACCTTGTCTCTAAAGCTCCATCCAAAACATGTGCACGCACGTGCGCACACGGACACACAAAACCTGGGGGGTGGTAAGAACAGATGAAAACATCAACATATTCTAGAACACCAAAGCTATAGTACTTTACCTCAGAGTGGGGCTGGGTATGAGACCTGACTCTCTGATGCTCCAGTTTGCCTTTCAATTACCTAATACTATTTTCTTTTATTTGGTTTCTATTTTTGTTTTATTTTCTGTCAGGCAATTTATACAGCCCAGACTGGCCTTAAAACTCAATATGTAACTGAGAAAGACTCTGAAGTTCTGATGCCTCTGTTTCTACTTCCCAAGTTCCGAGGTCACAAGTATGCTGTACCACCATGCTCAGTTCTATGTAATTTGGAGGCTGAGCCCAGGCATGTTAGGTAAGCGCTCTACCACTGAGCCCCACAGCCAGCTCCTATGGTAATCAAGTGTCGTGGGCTGAGTGACAGGTTAGGCTTCAGAGAAGCTGCGATGGGAAGCCAGGGCATGGAATCCCTGGGTAAAATATGCATACCCAACTCCATGGTAAGTCAAAACAAGCCACTCACCAGCAAATAGGACCAATGGGGTAGAGTGCCACTGTAAATTGTTCGTGTATTTAACTAGCTATCTACAAGTGTCTTTAATGGGTTCCTCCTCTTTCCAAGGAGACAGCCCAGGCTGTCTTAGAGGTCGTGCTCTGCCCAAGTTCAAGTAGACCAGGACTGCAGGCGACCTCAGGTCTTTGGCGGACTGGAGGGTGAGCAGGGCTGGCTGGGCACAGCTTGTTATTGCAAAGACACAGAGTACTTAGAGAAGAGTTGACTGCGTCTGGGGCTGGCCAGAGCAAGCTGAAGAGCCAGGAATGGAGGCAGGGGAGCCTCGACAGCTTGACTGTGCAAAGCATGGCTGGATTGGAATACACGAGCTTTGTAAAAATAACCTTACATCCACATGCACGTGGCAAGCTTTTCTGAAGACCTATTGACACTGCTTCTGGTACTGGGAATACAGCTGACAGCAACTCCCCCCCTCCCCCCGGAAGCTTATCAAGATACCCACAGGAGTTACGCCAAAAGGTGGAAGAGCATGCAGTGTTCTGCAGTTATCCTAACATTCACCCTCCAAAGTGTTCTCATGAGGTTGAAGCAGGAGTGTAAGGAAGTCGCTGGCTACAGGGCTAAGACGTCACTCTGGACGGAAGACACTGAAGACAGGCTCTGAAGACTTACGCAGCAAGAGCAGCAGGGCCAGAATCATGAGAGCGATTGCGGCGGGCCCCAGGCCAACGTAGTTGTCATACTGGGCTTCTGCACAGCCACCGCCCCTCAGACACTCACAGACAGTGAGCTGAAGGACCTGCGTCTCGGGGCAGCTGAAGCCCTGGCTGTCGGAAATGAGGATGGGGACCTCACTTCTCCCGAGCTTCCACTCGCTTTGCCGCAGCAGCACACTGGTCCCTGTGAGGGGGAGGCACAAGGGAATGAAAAGGAGTGGCTGTTGAGGGAAGAGAAACTAACCCACGGGGAGGGTCTTAGTGTAGCTCCGGGTCTGAGCCTTATTCCTCCCCAGCTCCCCATGGAGTTCATTCCGCGTGCTCGTCAGACGTGTTCATGGATTTCAAGAGAAGTTTAACCAGCAGAGGGGTACGGTTAGACTCAGCTTTCCTGAGGTTTATTTTTAACTAACGTGTGTGGCCTAGCAAATGCTGGAACAGCCACAACACTGTCCAGTCAGCGGGAATGCAGCGATGCACAAGATGACATTTATATGAGTAAACTTTTCATCCAATGATGTTTATCTTACTGATTATTAAAAAATAAGCTGCCAAAGTAGTTTTCAAGTGTAGGAGAACTTGCACGGTGTCACCCCAGTGTGGATAATTTTCAGCACAGGCCCATCTTATTTTTATGTCGTTTCACTCTTTTGAGACAATACCTTTTCTCTATATACTTAATGTTCTGTTTCTTAAGAAATTTGATAATGGAATTTCACATTATTTAAACAAGCATTAGAATACAGTGAAAGACATATTTTAAAAAAGGCAAAGAAAGATATTAGCTGATCTGAAATTTGCCTCTGTATGCTGTGAATATATTTTATTACCATTGGTTAATAAAGAATCTGCTTTGGGCCTATGGCAGCGCAGAATAGAGCAAGGTGGGAATTCCAAGCAGGGATAGAGGAGAAAAGAAGGCGGAGTCAGGGAGATGCCATGTGGCCATGGAAGGAGACAGAAGCAGGACGGAACCTTACTGGTAGGTCACAGCCGCATGGCGATACACAGATGAATAGAAATGGGTTAATTTAAGATGTAAGAGTTAGGTAATAAGAAGCCTAAGCTAATAGACTGAGCAGTGTTTCAATTAATATAATTTCTGTATGATTATTTTGGGTCTGGGCAGCCGGAAACGAACAAGCAGCTTCCGCCTACAGTTAACACCCAACTGTTAAGGCAGGATAATAGCAGAGTTTGAGACCAGCACAGGCTACAGAGTAAGACCCTGTCTCAAAAAAACAAGCAAACAGAAACAACCACAACAACAGAAAGGAGAGAGAGAGAGAGAGAGAGAGAAAGTTACATTTATTTATTTATTGTGGGTGTGGCTATGCCTGTGTGTTCACCAGTACCATGGTCAACATGTGGAAGTTAAAGATGGGTCCTGGGTGTGGGACTCAGTAGTTAGGCTTGGCAGCAAGGACCTTTTCCTATTGGGTTACCTTGCTGACATTATTTCTTTGGGACAGGGCCGAGCTATGTCGATTAGGCTGGTCTGGAACTGGATGTGAGGTGGAGGCTAATCTCAAACAGTCGTCTTGTCTCTGCCCCCTAAACCTTTCTGAAATGGACACCGCTTGCTAAACAGTTTTCTGGGTAGAATTTTCACTCAAAAGATCACATCAACAAGAGAAATAAGCCCAAGATACAGTGACTGTGTCCACCAGCACTGGGTTGCCAGGTCATGTCCATCACAAACTAGCTTTGTACCTTTTAACAAGTCACTACACCTGAGTAAGGCCAGCATTCCCCACCATGAGGAAATAATGCGACCGAGCAAGGACTAGCTGAGATGGTGTATGCAGAGGGCCTGGCACACAGTACATGCTCAATAAACACGATTTTAAACAGAATTATGAGTTCACTTTATAAATGTCTGATTGCTATACATGGCTCCAGTATCCCCATCTTATGAGACAAAAGTGCGTGAGCTAAAATACTATTGTAGGTTCAGAGCCTCATTTCATAAGCCCCTTGAGAACTATATTGGGGATTACATTGGAAGTACAATTTGAGAGGAGAAACGTGGCCTACATTATTATTGTGACTATTATTTTTGATACAGGGTCTCACTGTGTAGCTCTGGCTGGGTTGAACTCTTGATGTAGACTAAGCTGGCCTTGAACTCACAGACATCTACTTGTTCTACCTCCCAAGTACTCTGAGTAAAGGTGTGTGTCACCATGCCTGGTCAGAAAGCATGGGAATTATACTAGAAGTAAAATTTGAGAGAAGAAACAGCCTATGTTATAAACATCTTTGTTATCTATCATGCTTACTGTTTAGATTTTGATGTAGTTCAATCATTTACGCACCTTCTTGGTGTACTATTTTCCACTGCTCTGCTGTTCCAGACGGCTGGTCGAGGATGGAGAAAGTGAACGGCCCGCTGTTCTGGGGTCCATCCAGATCCTCTGCGGTGACATTCACGTAAGGGGCGTCCTCACAGATACTCTGTACTGGCTCCACCAGCGTGGGACAATTGTCATTGCTGTCTTCAACAGTGATAACAACGGTGCCAGTGATGGTTTTTTGAGGATGATCTTGAAAATAAAAAGGAGAGCGTTCGGACTTCTGGGTCTATGGCTGACCACCGGCCAGTCAGGTAAGGAGGGGTGCTAACTGCTGAGGGCACCTCCCATCCTAGCTGGGTCTCAGATTCGAATCAGTTCTAAGTCACTATGTAAGCAAGAATATGAAGGCATAACGGCTGAAGAGATGAGCCTTTTATACACAGAACATATGTTTCCCATGCTGAAAGACACCATCTGAATGCATTTAGTCACACAAAACATCTGCTTAACAACTTACCACTGGATATAGCCACAACCTTTACAGTGTAGGTGCCATTCTGAACATATCTAGATTCAAAATCGGGAATCTTTACAAGCTTAATTTCTGAAGTGGCAGAATCCACGGAGACCCAGTTGTCTATATCTTCCACTTTTGCATATCTGTTTCAAAACAAACACCAAATTCATCCTTAATTCTGGGCACACTGGGACTAACATCTGTACCTCCTTCAACTTAACTACATCTCATTGTGCAGATACTTGTTATACACACTGGATTTGAATGTCACATGGTAGTGGAATAGGCTTATGGTTTACAGTATTCTGGGATGTTGTCAATATTTAAAAATAACTTAAAAAACAGTGGTTGCCTTAACTGGAAGCACCTAAACATTTTGAGATGTATGTTGTTAGGAATGATGACTTTCAACAGAACTGGCTAAAAGTGAAGACAATGCATTTCTGGGTTTCCTCTCTGAAGTGAGAAAAATCAGTGTGAAAAGCCAGCTATAAGAAGGCACAGAAAATATGCTCATATTAAATTTTCAGAATTATATACAGCGAGTAATATTGAGTTTCACATATAAACTATAAACATAAGGCAAACACATGAGTCTCTTGGTTCAATCAAATCAATAATTCATTTTCTAGTAAGTAGCATTTAAGTTCATGAGAAGGGATGGCTGACCTATAGTAATATTTATGTATACTATTTGGAAATAATCCACTTGTATGCTTGAACTGCCTTTTATGCCTATTGTTACTAGTAACTGATTATAGAGGAAGGTATGATCCAGAACTTGGGAGGTGAAGGCAGAAGGATCAGGAGTTGAAGGTTATTCTTGTCTTACATAGTAAGTTCAAGGCCAGCCTGGGCTAATGACACCCTGTCTTAACAAACAAACAATACCTAAAACTGTAAAAATAAAACTACGAAAAATAAAATGTAAAAAGCAAATGGCAGCACATTTGGATTTTCACAAGTACTTTTGAATGTCCTGTCAGGAATTTTATGGCAGGCATTGATTTGCCTGCCCCAATTTTCCATTTCCATAGCCATTTCACACTAAGGCTGTCTAATTTACACGGCACAGGGACTGTGTTATGTGATGCCATTTAAGGAGCTTTGCAACTGATCTATTGTGGAACTCAGCGTTTGGGCAGGATAAGCAGCTCACATGTTATATCAATATCCATAAATTACTGGATGGGTAATCAGTTCAATACCACACTATGACAAAATTAAAGACATGATTCTTTTGCTGTCCTTATGTTTTTAAAAGGATTTTATTATTTTAATATTGAATTATGTGTAAGTGTGCTTATCTGTGTGTGGATCTGTGCATGTGCAAGCAGGTGCCCTCAGAGGCCAGAAGAGGGGGTCAGAGCCTCCGGAGCTGGTACAAGTGACTGTGAGCCACCCGAGGCTCTAGGAACCAAACAGGTTCTTCTACAAAAGCTGCAGGTGCTCTAAGTGCCGAGCCGTTTTCAGACCTTACCGTCTTTATGAAGACTTCAAAAGCAGGAACTACTAATGAGTTGAATGATTTAATTTAGCTGTGCCTCCCAGAACTTATGAAAACTCACAGGTGCGAGTGGATGGTTACGGTCACTCCTGTTCTAATGCTCTGTAAATGCACGCTAAAGAAGGAAGGAAAACTCTTTTGGGAAAGAAGCATATTTTATCATTCTTCAAAGAATGCACACCATTTTCATAATAGTCACAGGCCCTGATAAAAACAGCAAAATTAAAAAAAAAACTGCCAGGAGGCCATTCTCAACAGTATTAGAACATACAAGCTTCTCAGCATATGCAGAGAAAAATCACACAGAATCCTCCAGTCTGGGGACTTGGTTACAGGTTGCCCTGTCAGGCACATAGAGTCACGGAAGTTAAAAGTAGACCCCTATGGAAGGGTGAATAAAAGCTGGTTACAAAGACGTTAGTGGAAGGCACTTGTTAGTATCAATTTGGGGAAGAGTTACCCACTCTATGGCCTATAGATTCCGTTAATGGAGACTCAGGAAATACAAACAGTCAGTTGGGGAGCCTTCCTGACACAGCTGGTCCTGTTTTTAGATGTTTTATGAAACACCAGCACCCAGGGACACAGGCATAAGGAAGGTGAGCACCAGAGAGTCTTTGTTATAGAGCAGAAGGTCCCCAAGCCTGTGTGTGTCCCCAAGGCTGTGTGTCTGAGCTGCAGAAGGAAGTCTTCAAACTTAACTGCGTAACTTCATAAACAGCAGCTTTGTATAGAGAGATCCACTCTGATAATCCTAAAGGATGCCAGTGTAAGCTGACACTCTAGAGACAGGACACAATGAACCCCTTAGCACGGCGACAGCAAATGTATTTTTAGTAATGACCATTGTGACCCCACCCCTCATCCAAGTTCCCTGGAAAGACGGTTCAGTGGTCAAGAGTGCTTAGTCATCTTGGAGAGGACCTGGCTTCCATTCCCAGCACCCACCGAGTGGCTCACAAGTGCCTGTGACTTTAGGTCCAGGAGCCCGGCTCCCTCTTCTGATGTCTGTGGGCTCATGCAGACATGTGGTACAGATATTCATTCATGGGCATACACAGAAAAGTTCACCCCTCCTTGAAATAAATAAAGTGGCTTAAATAAAGATTAATTCTCAGAATTTATTTGTACATAAAATGTCTACTCCCATACTGAAATGTGTGAAATTACAACCCCTATCCCCCAAGCTGAGGACTGAACTCAGGGCCTCGCATTTGCTAGGTAAGCAATCTACTTCTGAGCTAAAATCCCAACCCCAGGAACGTGTGAAACTATTAAAATGATGTGTGTGTAAAGTGGAATTTGTGACAGGATTCTCTCTTCATTCACCTATTTGAGACAGGGTCTCACTGTATAGCTCAGGCTGGCCAGGATCTCAGAATCCCCCTGCCTCAGCCTTCACAGTACTGGCTATAATAGTGTGTTGGTATCTTTCTCATGTGGTTAACCTTATCTGTCACTCCCTCACCCTAGTATGCCGGGAAATAAGAGAATTTTACAGTTATTTTCTGAGACGCTTTCAGCCTTCTCTAGCAGGTGTCTTGGAGGTGACCAGCCCAGCCCTGCTCCACACAGAGGCAGATGGAAAGATGGAAACTCCCACTTCCTTCTACGACAGGCTCAGTTTAGGGAGAACTGATTTTAGGGCCTTTGGCAAACTGTAATTCTGGGGTGTGAAGGAATGAGCTGCTAAGATTTTGTAATGAGTTTTGAAAAACGACATTTAAAAAAACTGGCATGTAAGGTAATTAAAACCTGGAAATACACTCATAGCCATATCTTACTTTACTTTAGCTGCTTGTCCAGTGTCTTCATCAAAAACTTGAAATTTTCCAATCGACCTGCTGAGGCTGGATCTATCCATCGCCTCACTAGCTCGGATGGAGACTACGCTGCTCTTGAAATGGATGCCTTCAACCACGTTCTTGACCTTGACAGTGATGGGGATGGGCGTAGGCTTGACCTTGTTCCTAATAGACTTGTGGAAAGCTGCTTTATTAGTGACAAGGATGCTGAAGTTGATATCCTTCATTGTCTCATAGTCCACTTCCTAGAGAGACAAAGCCAACATTACTGCAGAGGAAGCAGAGCCCATGGGCACACACAGAGACACACGGATTTGAACAACAACGCGAAACCTGGGGACACAGCTGCCCATGAACACACACAGAAAGACACGGATTTAAACAACACCGCAAAACCTGGGGACCCAGCTGCACGGGCAGTCCACTTTCACACCCACAGCAACCAGCTGCAAATCCTGTTAGCCTGGAAATCCATAAACATGAAATGTTTAGGAGGCTTCATTATTATTGTTTTTTTTTATTCTTTGAGAATTTTACTCAATGAATTTTGATCAGCTTCACATCCATCTCACAACCTTCCAGCTCTGCTTCCACTTTCCTTCTCACTGAACTCTGTGTTTTCTCTCTCTCTCTTCCTCTCTCCCTCAACCCATGGAGTCCATTCGTGCTGTTCAGTTACTCTTGGGTAAGAGGTCTGCCCTAGATTGTGTCAATATATCAGGTGTCACTCCATTAAAGCTGACTCTTCCTCTTCCAGCAGCCTTCAAATGCCAATAGCTCCCCAGCAAGGGCTGGGACTTGGTACCCAACTTTCCCTTCCATGCAGGGAGTTTGGCTGGCTTGAGCATGTCTTATATAGGATGTCACAGAAACACTATCTTTGAAGTCATCTACTACCTCTGACCCTTACAATTATTAGTATTTTGGGAACAAAAAATATAGTTCTTGGCCTGGAACTCACTCTGCAAGTCAAGCTGGCCTTGAACGTTTCTCCATCTTTCTGGTCCCCTCATTAGGTGCTGCCTTAGGTGGCCTGATCCACCATGTCTAACAAAGCAAGTACTTTCGATTAATTTTTATAAAGGGCATAATTGTTTTCAGAAGCATATATTTCTACTTTTTTTTTTACAAGTAAAAGAAATTTTTTTCAATAGGGAAATTAATGGGCATTTAATAAAAATTAATGTTCAGTAACACATGTTCCATGGGCTTGTTTTTGATGACTGGGTGTGGAGTACACGGTGGCTGTGCTGGATAGTTTATCTCAACTTGACATAGCTAGAGTCATCTGAGAGGATGTTGTCTCAATTATGAAAGCGCCTCAATAAGATTGGGCTGTAGGCAAGCCTGGAGGGCCTTTTTAAAATTGGTGATTGATGGGGGTGGGTCACCCCTGGGCTGCTGGGCTCTTAGGTTCTATAAGAAAGCAGGCTGAGCAAACCATGATGAGCAAACCAGTAAGCAACACTCCTCCATGGCCTCCAGTATCTTCAGCTTACTTTTGGTTGTGGTGTTTTGTTTCATCACGACTCTAAGACAGTGGCATGGCAAACTCTGTTGCTAAAGTAGGTTTTTCTTTTCTTTTCCTTTCCTTTCTCTCTCCCTCCCTCCTCCCCCTCTCTTTCTTTCTTTCTTTCTTTCTTTTTTTTTTTTGTGTGTGTGTGACAGGCTTTTTCTGTGGAGCCCTGGCTGTTGGGAACTAGCTCTGTAGACTAGGCTGTCCTCAAACTCAAAGATTCACCTGCTTCTTGCTCCTGAGTGCTGGGATTAAAGGTGTGCACCACCACTGCTTGGATCCCAAGACAGATTTACACTGCACCTTAACATGCTAAAGAATATGATCTTCCCTGGTGTAAAGAGAAAGCGCAGGTAAATACATTTAAATAAGAGCCTGCTCCCTACCTTTGCAGTGCAATGAGTATCTTACCTCTGGGCTGTTGAGTCCAAGGAAGATCAGCCTTCCTTCAGCAAGCTCTTGGTCAACTCTGCTATTTACAACACCCACTATGCAGTTTGTGTGATCACTGTGCACATAGTGCATGCTCCAACTCTCCATTTTAAAAATAAATATTGGTATTAAGCTACACTTAACTCACTTGTCCATCTGTGACTAGCTTTTGAGCAATTTACAGTTCTTATATAAAATTGATGTTGTTTTGAGAATTTTTATGCAGCTATTTTTTCCTGTGTTGACTTATATATAGCCTATCATCAAAAAAAAAATATCACCTACCCGAATTCACTTGGATCTTTTCATTGCTTTTATCTCTGGCAGTGTTCTGAGTAGGGCAGGTGTGGGCTTGTACTTCAGCGTACTCTGCAGTTTCCCTCGTGACTGGATGATCTCGGGCTCCCTTCCCTGTGCATTTGCTGTTTGTTTACATCTGTTCTGGGATTTGCTACATAGACCAGGCAGGTTTTGAATTTACGGAGATCTGCCTACCTCTGCCTCCTGATTGCTGGGATTAAAGGCGTGCACCACCACCACACAGCTGATTATTATTATTATTATTATCATCATCATCATCATTGTCATCATCATCATCATCATTACTGTTTTTTAAAACAGGGTTTCGCTTTGTAGCCCAGACTGTCCTAGAATTTGCAATGAAGTCTAGGTTGGCCTTGAACTTTCAACAGTTCTCCTGCCAAGTGTTGGGATTATAGGTACAAATCACCATATCCCACCAAGTTTTAATTTATTTGGCACTGGGGATTAAACCGAGGACCTCACACATGCTAGGTAGGCCGTCCACTGCTGAGCTGAATTACACATGCTCTCTAAGACTACTTAATTCAGTTTTTCCTTCATTGATCCAGGAGGCATAGGAAAGCAGACTACTGTGTTCCAAAGTGCAGCCCTTACAATACTTGTGGTAAAATCATGATACACTTTTGTTCAAAAGGCAAGTTATGGAGCCCTGCCCACCAAACTCACGCTAGGTATGAGCTGCCTGGAAGTGTGCCATGCGAGACCATGTGGCTGGGATCTGGTTCTGAACTATATATGGTGTGACTGCTTCTTTCCATATGACTTGGCCCAGTAAGGATGTCTCTGATCCAAGGCTGGTGCCAGTTGCCTCGTAAAGCACCCATGAGAGTGCGGGGCTTAAAATATGTTAGTCTCTCCTACAGTGGCAGTCTGCTCTGATGGCGAACACTCACAACTTACCTTGACAAGGGTCACAATCCCTTCATTAGTCTGCGTGTCAGTCTCAATGTGGAAATAACCCCCTTCATTTCCTGATGCAAATGTAAAATTTGCTAACCAGTTATCTGAGCCTATTTCATCTGCATCGGTCACTTTGATACGCATGACTTCCACATTGACTTGGTTTTCTTCCACTACTCCTTCATACTGCAAAACATAAAGAAACACACAGCTTTTATTAATGCAATAAAGCAATTTTAGTTGGGACTCAAGAAATAGTAAATCTACTATAAAAATAAGTTACCAATTTATTTTCCACTACAGGTATATTGTCATTGACATCCAAGATCTGAATCTGAACTTGAGCCTGCTGTACCGGTTTATCTGTTATCTGCCCATCAGCATCTCTTGCTTCCACCGTCAAGGAATAGCTGCTGTGTTCCTGCAGAACAATAAAAAGTGAAGACCCATCTGAGGAGGAAATTAGTTCTTCCGGAAGCTGCCTTTCTGGTTTTGGTTCACCCTACCCTTAGGAAATGGATCATGGTCTAGTTCATCCACAAGTAACCTCCGTGGTCTATTGTTGGTTTGGGAATACTATTTATATGCAGTCAGAGCTTTTATAGAAGGGTGGAAAACCTGGGGGAGTTTTTGATAATCCTACTGTGTCACTGGGAACAGTCTTAGGAGACAGCGTCTTCAAACAAAGGTGGACTGTTCAAGATGTAGTTTGTCTGCCCTGGAGGAGGCTGTGGGACTGAGGTGGTCGCTTTTGTTCTGCTTCTATACAGTTTCATCCAAGTTAAAAGCTAAGTCAGGAAGACTTGGCCAGGGGAGGTAAAACTTGAAAGGCTTGGTCCAGACTCATTCAGAGAGAGGACTCCTAGGAAACATGTCCAACAGATGCCCTGATGTCAAATGTCACTGAAAAGTATGTAAAAGCAAGCAAGCAAACAAACAAAAAAACCCAAAAAACCTCCAAACCAAAGACAAACAAAAAATAGTGTATTCTTTTCTGGAGGTGGAACCAGGAGGAACAGAAGCTCCTGGTCATCCTCAGCTACATGAGAAAACATAAAACACATCACAGCCAAAGCAAAACAGTAGCGAAAGTGAACCCCTTTCTTATATGTGGTCTCAGGTCTACGGCTCCATTCATCGAGTCTGGGGCTTATGGGACTTAAAAGCCACTTCAGTGTGGGACAGAGGAGAATCTCGTCTCTGCGGTTAGCTGCTTGCTTGTCTGGACACATACTTAATCCTTCTCAGTCTCAGTTTCCTTATGTGTAAGATGGGAATAAGAGCTGGATTTGCCACACGGTTTCAATGTGGATTAAACAAGATAAACCTGGAGGTTGCCTGGTAAGCGGCAGCTGTGATGGTCGGCTCCACGTTCACACCTCGGAAACAGTGGCTTCTCTGAGGAGCACTAGAGAAACACTAGAGGAGACCTCCCCACTCGAGATTAAGGTGAAAGCGCATCAGCAATCTTACATTTCAGGGAGATCTCAACAGGAATGTTGGCCAAGGTCCTTCCCGTTTGAGCAGTTAACTCCCAAACATGACACAGTGCGTCTGCTTCAGATTTACATCTGGTAAGACTGCTGTGTCCTTGGAACCACTAACACTTGGCTCTGTTATTAAAATTTTTGTGCATGTAGCTCTTAAAGGTTATTGATCTCCCCTTTGAATAAAAAATTAGACTTAGGGATTAGAGAGATGGCTCAGTGGTTGAGTCTTGGACACTCTCTCAGAGGACCCAGATCTGGTTCCCAGCATCCGCAGTGGCTCACAGTTGTCTTATGATTCCCATTTCAGGGGATCCGATGTCCTCTTCTGATCTCCGCAGGCACCAGGCACACATCGGAGCACAGATATACATCGGTGTAAGCAAGATGCTCACATACATAAAATTAAAACTCTTTTTGAATTAGAAATAAAAAGGAAAAGGTTTGAGAGAATAATCTTTCTGGGAAACAACTCAAGTTCTCAAAATTTCCTTTGAGATTCAATGAAAGAATTTCCATTATGAGCTTTTTGGTTTTCTTTTTTGTTCTTGAGAGCAAGTCTCACTATCCAGCCCTGGCTGGCTTGGAATTCTTTTATGGAAACTAGGCTGGCCTCAACTCACCGATATTCATAGCCTCTTCCTCCCGAACACTGGGACTAAAGGCCTGTGCTGTCAGGCCAAGCACTGTCTGTGAAGCTGAGTTTCACTGTGTCACCCAGGATAAGCCAGAGCTCCCTATGCATCCTTGTCTTGAGCTTTCTCTGTCTCTGCCTTCTGAGGACTGGGGGTGCAGGTGGTGCTCACTGTCTGAGCCAGGTGGTGAGATTATATAGCCTTTGTGCTAAGTTTTCCTAATCTGTTTCTTATTTCACCCATTTCAGCATGAACACAACACACCTCAATTTGGACTGGTCACATTCCAAGAGCTCAATAGCTACACATGGCTACTGACTACTATGTCGGGTGGCACATTCCCACATGATGTTTCTTCTCGCATATTCCACATGTGAGGAATGCAGAACAAGTGAAAATTAGAAAAATAAAGAGTAGAAAGACTGAAAAGGAGAGAGTGTAAATAAAGAGGGTGGCATATGGGCTGGAGAGATGGCTCAGCGGTTAAGAGCATTGCCTGCCCCTCCAAAGGTCCTGAGTTCAATTCCCAGCAACCACATGGTGGCTCACAACCATCTGAAATGAGGTCTGGTGCCCTCTGCTGGCCTTCACACAGACAGAATACTGTATACATAATAAATAAATAAATATTTTTTTTAAAAAAAGAGGGTGGCATATAACATTAACTTACCTCTCTGTCCAGAGTAAAACTGGTTGTATAAATCTCGCCTGTGTCTTTTTTGAGGTAGAACACGGGAGTGTTGGCAGGCTCCTGAGAGACAATTCTGTAGGCGATTTCGGCATTGCGGGTAGTGGGGTCATCCGCATCCGTGGCGATGACTTTCATCACGAGTGTATCTGGCATTAGGAATAAAAGTGCTGAAGTAAGGGTGCTTACAAATCCTTTTGGTCTTTTCTTACAAGGATCTATGGTTCCTATCAGAATTACACTATACCACTATTGGAAATGTAGCTGGGTGGGGTCAGAGAGAAGGCTCAGGGCTGAAGGCATTTGTTGCCAAGCCTGACAAACTGAGATCGATCATTGGGGCCACATGATGGGAGAAGAGAACTGACCCTCAGTGGCTGTTCTCTCACGCCAAGCATTTGTCACATGAATGCCTACACAAAGAATACTAGGAAAGCTTTGAGAAATTGCTGTGTGAGGGCCACACATTTAATCTTATAGCCAAGGCCACTCATGCTTATTATCCAAGATCCTGGATGCTTATTCAGATGCAAACAAATTAGGATTAGTACAACTGCTGTTTTTATTACGACCAAAGAGAGCCCTCTCCTTCATGTCTTAGGGAGAGCATTGCATTGAACAATACCATTAGCAGGTCTAACAGTGAAGTAATACAAGTCAGAGGTCAACGACACCCCATGTAGCCCCAAGCCAGGTGGCTGCTTAGTTTTGCTCACAAAGTTTGACTAGAACACAACCCTGCCAATTTTACAGTGTCTACAGCTGACTTCCCCTTACAGGGCAGGTTTGAACAGTTGCTGTGGAGACCTTACCCGCTGCATCAATCTAATCTATCATCTTTTTCAGAAAGATCATGATTCTTAAGGTTCTTTAAATTTAAAATAATAAGAGGTCCAAACCTGGAGTGATGGGTTTATTATCATCCTTCCTGTGAGTAATACTCAACTTTGACTAAAAGATAGAATTTTGTGTTTTTATATATGGGGGATAAATGACCTTGCTTTTACATTTCAACAACAATGAAAACCAACCAAACAAACAAAAAGAAAGGGAACATATTTGGGTTAAGAGCACTGGCTGCTCTTGCAGAGAACTCAGGTTCAGTTCTTAGAACCCACATCAGGTGGTTTACCACTGCCTGTAACTCCAGTTCCAGAGGCACTGGCACCCCCTTCTGGCCTCCAGCGGCACCTGCACACAGGCGATGCACATACAGACAAGCACTCACATGCAAACACACAGAATTAAAGGAAAAGAAGCAATATGTTCTTACGGGCAGCACTCAATTCTTCAATAGACCCAACAAAGACATCCTGTTGGAACACTGGCTCATTGTCATTGATGTCGAGAACTTTGATGCGTAGCTCTAAGGGCTTCTCCAGGTTGTTTCCTCTGGAGTCCAGAGCGTAGCCTGTCAGCTGAATCGTGACAGGAACAACAACAGATTTAAGCTAAACTTAATCTATTGCTATGGTAAAAACTTAAAAAAAAATCATAAACACATAAAAACAAAGAAGAGCTACAAAACAGGGTAAAATTGCTCCCTCTTACCAGAAAATATGGTGTTTCTTCCCGGTCAAGAATGCTGGTAACATTTAGGTTTCCTGTGTTTTTATCAAAGACAAATATACCAAAAGGTGGCTCTGTAATTCCCTTCCCAGTATATTTGTAGGTGATTTTTATTCCTTTTTCTTCTGCGAGGTCAGAATGTATCTAGTGTAAAACAAACAAAGGAATGCCTCAAGTTAGAACCTTTATCAGACATTTTAATAACAATGTCCTGCTGAAGGTGCTATGGTATGGACGGGAGGCAGGTGGCCCAAGACATGCAGTGGTACTGTGGAACCATGGTCTAATCCCCGCTCAGCACACACAAGTGTGTGACACTGGTTAGCTGCCCAGCCTCCCTGGGTTTCAGTTTTCCTATCTGTGAAATGGAAACCAGGACAAAGCTCACCATTTACGACTATTGTGGAATTAAGATATAGTTGGAGCATATCTTGGAGGGGCAATTTTTCTTTGGTGTAGTATGATAGAAACCAGTGACTTACGCATGCTAGCAGAGAGCTCGTACTGACCTGCACTTACTGGAAGTGGGTTTTATGAGATAGGATTTCATATAGCCCAGGCTAGCCTCCAGCTTGCTGTGTAGCTGAAGATGACCTTGAACACTTCTGATCCTCCTGGACGTATCTCCCCAGAGCTGGGGTTACAGGCGTGTGCCCCTATGCCTGACTCAGGGGGAGGACGTATCTCCCCAGAGCTGGGGTTACAGGCGTGTGCCCCTATGCCTGACTCAGGGGGAGGACGTATCTCCCCAGAGCTGGGATTACAGGCGTGTGCCCCTATGCCTGACTCAGGGGGAGGACGTATCTCCCCAGGGCTGGGGTTACAGGCGTGTGCCCCTATGCCTGACTCAGGGGGAGGACGTATCTCCCCAGAGCTGGGATTACAGGCGTGTGCCCCTATGCCTGACTCAGGGGGAGGACGTATCTCCCCAGGGCTGGGGTTACAGGCGTGTGCCCCTATGCCTGACTCAGGGGGAGGACGTATCTCCCCAGAGCTGGGATTACAGGCATGTGCCCCTATGCCTGACTCAGGGGGAGGACGTATCTCCCCAGGGCTGGGATTACAGGTGTGTGCCACTATGCCTGACTCAGGAGGAGGACATATCTCCCCAGAGCTGGGGTTACAGGCGTGTGCCACTATGCCTGACTCGGGGGAGGACGTATCTCCCCAGAGCTGGGGTTACAGGTGTGTGCCACTATGCCTGACTCAGGGGGAGTATATTTTAAATTTGGTACAGACAGGTAAAACACTGCAGAATAAAAATTACTTTCATAAATCCACCCATTTGCCTGGAAGGTATGAAGAGGGCATCTTCCCAGACAGGGGTAAATATAGCTAAGTACTTTCTCTGTTTGGAATAAATATTTTGGCAAATCAATACTGTTTCTAGCCTGCTGGGTGCCCTCCAGCTGACCTCTTCATTCTCCACAAGCGGCCTTATTCTACCTATGTTTTCCTTAGTCCTGTTTCCCTGTGTTCCTCCCCCTAGGCTTCTCGACGTCTGTAGTTTGTCATCACACATCACTGAAGACACAGATCCCTACAGGCCCAACCAGCTCTCTGGACTGAAACCTTAGGATTAATGACACATTCTTCCCACGGTTTCCCAAATACCCTGGGGTGGGGCTGTGGTGAGAATTGCTTTTAGGTGGGGAGTTTGGAAAGGAAGGAGAATTTCCTGAGATATTTTCCCTTCCGTGTAAAGTATTTTAAAAGATGAATTTTATTTTTAATTACATGTCTGTATGTAGTGAGATGGGGGTGGGGGAGTTTGTGGATGTGAATGCAGAGGCCACAGGGTGGCATCACATCTCCTGCAGCTGTAGTTACCGTGGCCGGGCAGTTGTGAGGCACGGGAGGTGCTGGGAGCTGAACGCAAGCCCTCAGCCAGAGCAGTGAGTGCTCTTCCCGCTGAGCCATCTCTCCAGCCCCTTGCTTTTTGTGAAAAGTTTACTTAAAACAACTTGTGTAATTAAAATGAATAAGGAGAGAAAACACTTGTTAGACTGTTAAGAGTCAGTTTTATGGAAACCTATTGACAGACAGTATGAAGGTCTCAGATACAAAAAACAGCAACAAAACCAAAAGCAAGCAAAGTCCCATACTCAGTTGCTTGCTGTACACATGCGACTTTGTGAAGCCACAGAGGAAGTCTCGACTTGAGACGGCTTTTATAAAAACAACGCGGTGGGGCTGGATGATGGCTCAGTGGTAGAGAACACTGGCTTTTCTTGTAGGACCCAGGTTGGGGGTCCCAGCCCCCACATGGTGGCTGTAACTCCAGTTTTGGGGGATCCAACACCCTCTCCTAGCTTCTGTGGGTACGACACACACACCTTCATGTGGGAAAACACACATAAAATAAAAATCAAAAACAATGGTCATGTTTTAAAAAACAAATAAAAATAAATACAACACGGTGCTGGAAAAAGGAAACTATTGTCTTTGGTTCTATAACTGTATTTCTCTTATAGAGACCCTTTACAGATAAGGTCAGAAAGTTGAAGATCAAACTTGGATGCAGGCGAGCAGGCATTTATGTTGATGCTGCTGAACACCCACTTTGTAAGCAGGGCACAGACTACGTCCTTAGGAGCTTCTGTGCTAATGAGGGAGGTGGGTGAAAAGCGAGCAGTGCCTGACCAACGTCTAGCACAGATATGCTGTGAGTCAAACTCATTCAGGATAAGAGCACAGACAGAAAAGAGAGGGAGGTGGAGAGGAGGCGGCACTTGAACAAGGATGTGATGATGTTATGTACCAAAAATCCCCTGGGGAACCGACTCTGGGAAGAGAGAACAGCAAGGACCCAGGGTAGAGGCTGGAGCGAACAGCGGCCACTTCAGCACCTGAGCTCCACAGACTGTGTAGGGGGCATTTTCCTCTCTGCCTTCCCTTAGCTGATTTCAGGCCCTCAGTAATGGGTGAGAATACTTTGGTTTGTCTTCAGAAGTTTGCTCTTGCTAATTCCAGAGAACAGAAGTCACATGGGTGAGGATTTGGCAAGAGTGAACTCAGGAAGACCAGGTGTGAGGTGGAGGTGTCAGGGACCTTGGCAGTGGGGCTGAGGAGAAGTGGAGGGGACAGGGACCTTGGCAGTGGGTCTGAGGAGAAGTGGATGGTTTGTTTTGTGTTTTGAGGGTAAAATTGATAGTAATGGCTAGATTTCCAACTTGAAACCTAGGTAGGGGCCTCTAATTTTCCATCGTGAGTAGGAGTGGGGTCTATGAGTGCCACCCGTCCTGAGGAAGCAGGACTGTTCACAGTTGCTAAGGGAGATGGAGTCATTTCTAATGGTATAGTCACTTGGGACAGTGTAGGAAGAAAGAGACAGGAAGTGGAGCGGAGGGCAGCAGGCAGTGAAGTGACAAACTGCAGATATGTGGAAAACTATTAAAGTATAAAGGAGGTTCAGCAAGATGGCTTGGTGGGTAAAGGCGCTTGCTGTCAAGCCTTCAGTCCCTGGGACACACATGGCGGAGGGAGAGAGCAGACTCTTAGAAGTTGTCCTCGGACCTTACATGATTGTGGAGCTTCCCCACTAATCAGTGTGAAAATAATAAATAAATTCAGTTTTAAAAAAACCCCAAAACTAAGGCAGAATTACAGTGCTATTCGCAGAGATGGGCAGAATAGAAGAACAGTGTTAAGGAGCCTCAGGAGGGGCTGTGTAGCCAGGTTTGTACAGCCAATTTAACTTTGGTGTTCAGTACACCACACTAGGACTGCCATAAACTTTGAAAACTTTTGAGTGAAAAGAGAGTTGTCAATCACGGATTGCAGAAGACAGGCATCCCCGGCTGTCCCAAGCCAAGAAGGACACACGTCACAGTCACTCTTCCTCTCAGACCTCAGTTCCTGCAGCTGCTGCTTTTAATGATATTATCCTTCTATGAATATTGTGAGGTTGTGCATTAGACTAAGGTTGATCCAATGTCAGATTCCACAAGTTGTGGCTGAATCACTCCTAAAATCATGTATTTCAGTGTTATTGATGCTGCATTTCTGCATTTTCTGTTAAAAGGCAAGTTCTGGTCATTTTCAAACACATCTGGTAAGTACAGCACCTAATTTCCTTATGTCAGAAAGTGGACAGAGTAATTTCCATTCACCACAGTCTTATTAACCACACACACACTCACACATACTCACATGCACACATACACACCGATACACATACTCTCCCACATGCACACTCACATACACACTTGCACATGTATATACTCACACACACTCACACTTGCACATGCAGACACACTCAAATGCACATGCACAGACACTCACACATGCACACCCCACCCCACCCCACACCCATATTCCTCTGTGGCTGGTACCTTGGCAATTGGGTTCTTTCTGGAAAGGTCCTCTCCCTCCCGGAGAGCCACAGGAGCCGTGATCCATGCCCGCTTTTGCCGCACCAAGTGACTGTGCTTAGGGACCAGTTTGTCTCCTCTACTTGTGCTGAAAACCTGTTAACAAGGTTACCTTCAATTATTACATCCCCAAAGCTGTAGTGAGACATTCTGTCTTAAATTTAAAAATAGTGCACATTTTTAATGTATTAGTTAAAATAAACTTATTTGATTAAAAAACAAAATAGTGTAAAACTTAAGATATGTTTTGTATTTTTTTTTAACAAGCTTCATTTAGGTAGAGGAAATGTATACATTCTAGCAAACTCTACAGGTGCATGAGAGAGGGCCTCCAAGGTGTTAAAATGGCAGGGTTTGCTTTCCATAGTAAGAAGAGGTTCCCAAAGCGATGTCCACGGAAGCCCAACAACTAAGCTAGTCTCTTACAGGTTAGAAAGAATACTGTGTCAAGGGCTTTCTTTCTGACTGACAACTGAGTTTCACTTTCTGTGACGACTTTTGGGTTGAAAACATGTGACTCTGTGTTTTAGGACTTTCTCTTCAGAAATGGCTGATATAAATTTGACCCCAGCAGGCATGGTTGTGCATGTGTAATGCTAGCACCTGAGAAGCACAGGCAGGATTCTAAGTTTGAGGCTAGCCCAGGCTGTGGGCTTAGCCCAGCCCTACCAATGAGTGAATAATTAAGTTTGCCCTTTTCTTATTTTAAAACTTGACATGGGAAAATTATCTAGCGTATTTTCGATTAGGTTTTATAGGGAGATTGCATATATATTTTAAACATTTATTTAGTTATTTCTTTGTGTGTGTGTGTGTCGGGGGTGTGCATGTGTGCCACATGGAGGTCTGAGGACAACTTGAGTAGTCATTCCTCTCCTTCCTCCTTGTTCTTGGGGACCGAACTCAGGTCCTAAGGCTTGACAGCAGGTGACTTTACTTGCTGAGCCATATTGTTGGCCTGTAATATTTTTTATCCAAGGAAAATTTCACTGTAGTTGACTTAGTGTCTTAAGATCAGAGCAATTCCGCACCATGTTCTCTAAGAGCAGGTGAGGACATTAAAGTTTACAATGTAAAACTGTAGAAATCCTATTCTTTACTCATTCCATGTTAATGTCTCAAGGAAAACCTGCCATGATCTCCCTGACCACACAGTTCACAGCCATGGGTAAGGGACTTTCACCTCACTCTGTAGACCATGCTGGCCTTTCACCTCACTCTGTAGACCACGCTGGCCTCCAGCTGATGGAAAAACCCATCTGCCTCTGCCTCATGAGTTCTAGGACCAAAAACATGTATGCCTGGCAAGATCTTTTTTTTTTTTTTAAATAAAATGCCAAGCTGAGTATTTGATGTGGTTTCCTCTGTGTTTGTTTGAATGAGATGGTCCAGGTCAAAGCAGTGTAAATCTCCAATCTAGTAAGGCCTATACTGTTCACCAGAAAAACCAAGGCACTGGGTCCCCAAAATGGGATTAATCTCCCTTAGTTCCTCACCTCTAAGTGGAGTCCATTTCCAAAATCCAAGCAGACCTGTAAAATAGAATTACAGACACTAAAAATACGAGTAACTGTCATTATCATCATTTGGGAAAAGAAACAAATTATAATGTTCTCCCTTACAAAAAACCAGACTCAGAGGGCAGAATCTACCTTTTCCTTGGTCCACAGAGTCTCCTTCAGAGAGGACACACACACACACGTCTATATAGTATATACACCATATAAACATACATTATGCATACACACATTATATGTGTATGCACGTGTGTATGTATTTATATGTGCATGTATATGTATATATGGGAAGGTATATACATGTGCCACAGGGTTCATGCTAAGGTCAGAGAATAATCTAAGAGGCTCCGTCTTCCCACCATATGGATTCTGGGGTTGATCACGTCCTCAGTCTTTACCTGTTGAGCCACCTTGCTGGCCCTGAGAACAACTAGCTTTGTTGTCCTCCCTCCCTCCCTCCCTCCCTCCCTCCCTCCCT